>LPNX010458253.1:143522-289020 GCA_001517045.1 Pseudotsuga menziesii | reverse complement strand
CCGTCCTGCTTCCAGAGCTAGCTGATTTAGGGTTTGTCAGAGAAACCCTAATTTTCAAAACTTGGAATATTTAAGATATGATTGGATAGAAAGATAGATCTCTTCAAATGGATCTATCTAATGTACTCTGTTTCTGAAAACAGTGGAGGGAAGCTCCCGGAACAAGAAGCCCTAGTTTTCCAATTTCTTCTGCAGAAATGCCTGTCACTATTTCTATGATATCTCTGAAATTACTGCTCCTATGTGTCTGAAATTTATCACTAAGGTAACCTCACATGTCCTTGATCCAACACCATAGGTTTAATCAGAATTTGTTTCACCAATTGATATTTATGATCCTTTTCCCATAGTGACCTGTTACAGGACCGTTCAGAACAGCGAAGTTGTACGGACTGCCATGTGTCACTGTTTCATCTTCTGGTTCTGAAATTCAGACCACTAAAAGTAAAGTCTGTGATATTTCTGGAACATCTTCAGGAATTCAATTTGGACCTCTGTATCCCAAGCTATAGCAATTTTCCCCAGGTGTCCTGTTTAGGGATGAATTTTGGAAGAGGCTAGAACCATAACTTGGAGGGATCATATCTCCCAAAATATAGCGCATATGAGGCTGAATGTTTGACACAGTGTACATCAATATTTTATATTCAGCCTCTACATTTTTCAGCTCTTTAACCTTCGCCAATCTCTATATATAGCGAATGTACCAAAACTTAGCAATTTTAGTATTTAGGGTTTTTCTAGCTCGGGGTCAAACTAGGGTTTGACTTTCCCGGAGTTTCACCCAACCAAAAAACTTGATCCAGGTCTCTAGAATTCGATTTTGATGAGGAGATAAATCCTATTCTAGGCTCACTCAAAAATTCTTCTTTTGCAAGAAGCCCTAATTTCTCGCACTGAAAACTGAAAATGCTTGGAATCGAATTTCGCTTCGACAGAAAGATGCACCCTTCAATGGAGAGTCAGCCTAGCCTTCTTTTGCTGGTCAATTGTGGATAGAGAACCAAAAATTAAGAAGCCTTAGATTCTGTAGCTGCACAATGTCTTCTTTTCAAGCTGGCTCTTATCCCATGTTAAATTTTCATATGCTTAGCTAAGACATCAGTATTTCATTTCATTTTCATGACAAAAGCATATAAACAGGATCATTGAAAGATAGACAAGCACAACCATAAAAAAAGGAACACAAATATTTATCCTGGGAAAACCCTAAAGGGAAAAACCCAGCAAAAGCTTCCTCAATATAGATGCCCCAAAAAGATAAAAGATAAAACCAGCAAAGAGATCAAAGCCTGATCCTCCTCCTTCTCCATCTACTTCTCTTCTCCACTAATGCGCTATACAAGTGAGAATGTGTGTGTCTCAAATGAGGAGCACTACACCTCTATTTATATTCATCCGTTCACTTAAGTTAACTCATTTGACATGTAGGCTCGAGTTAAATCATGTAGGCTCGAGTTACACATGTAGGCTCAAGTAACCACACTGGGGTGCTGATGACCCACCTTTACAATTAGAGGGGACTACCTCATGACTCTTATTACTTCTTCCGATTAGGAGCATCGGGGTACAATGTAATACAAATGGTTCTCCTGGTAGGACCATCGGGGACCAAAAAAAGATACATATAGGATATTCTTCGAAGTTACAATATTTCAACAGGTAGCTACTTCTTTACAGTCAAAAATTTGGTTGTCTGGTGATAGAGAGGATAAAAGAAATAGTCCATTAACATGGGCATCTAACAAGGATAAATCCAATGCTAATTTTAGTGGAATTTTTTGTGAATGCTAAAAGTAAAGGATTAGAGCATGTGATTATGAATTCCAACTCAATATATATGCATTCAAGCATGAACGAAGACAGAATGGAAAGTTAAACAGGAAACACATTCCCATGAGGAGAGAAAGTACAGACTTTAAAGTAAATAACACAAGAATCTCTGCAAAAAACCTGCTCGGATTTGAAATCTTTATTGATCTTTGAAACTCTCTTACAATATTCAATTTTTCTCATGAGTTCCAACCCTCAATACATTGCAAAATATTGCTTAAATACATCAAAAGATCCATGAGCTGATAACTACTTCTATGCTAAAAATAGGAAAAACAATTTCCTTATTACATTTGTCATTTGTTTCCTAACAAACTAACTACTCATAAATTTATTACATTTCCAAAATAAATATGTCTTCAATATTCTTTGAACTTCTCTATTGATGTAGCTTGTATTTTGTTTTTCTGAACTTCTTAACTATCTTCCACTGGTCTAGAGTTGGCATCTCCATATTGGCCATTTCTTTAGCCAATACTCGCAATTCTAAATGATCCACATCTGAAATTGCTAGCAATTCAGAACAAACAACTCTGAAAAGTGTTGATTATATTAAAGTCTACTACTAGTTTATCAATCATTGTTTTTCTTGATAGAGATTGGTTCATATCTTCAAATTTGTTGTGGTCCAATCTGTATTTTACCAGCAAAGCTTGATATTCAACTTGAGATAGAATTCTACCATTTTCCTCCCAAAAGGAAGACAAACCCTTTTGAATAAATGATACAAATGAACCTTTAAAAATATTTACTTGATGATTCATTATGTCAATTTTGGCCTGTACATTGTCTATATGTTTAGGCTTTCCTACCACTTTCGTGGCCCAAGTGATCACTGTGATCTTGTCCTTTATCCCCATGGTTCTTAAATATTCCTCTAATAAAGTATTGAGGAAGTTGATTGTGTTTTTAGTTGTATCCACATGCTTCTTATTTAAGGCTTCTTTTACAGCAGTGCAACTTTTCCTTGCAACGTTTATGACCATTTATTTGTCTAGAATGTAATTTAAGTATGGTATGACTTTAACAGCATCAGCAATAATCCTATGCCATATGAGGTTTCTTGCTCCCTATATTGGCAATTGTCGAGTGAGTTGCTTCACTAATTTATCATTTTTTATCCAGCAGCTCTTTACATTTATCTTCAAGTTCCTTTCTTTCTTCTTCCTTCTTTAAGGCTGCATCAACCAAATTTATATTTTGGCTTTTCAATCCAACAATTTCCAAAACTTTTAAACTTATATGGGACATGACCTGCACAATAGATTGTGTACTTGTCTTTGCAATAGGCTGAATTACACGTACCTCATCTTCTTTTATGTTATCCTCAATCTCTTTTTCCAAAACATATTGTTTCTCTTTTAAAACATTAACATTTTGAACCAAAAGAGCTTTCTCTTTTTCCCACTCTATCTTCTCATCGGCAAACTTTAACAATTTTTCTTTTTTTTTTCATTTAGTTCATTAGACAGTATCTCTTTTTCCCTCTCCAATTCAGTCAATTCTGAATCTTGAATTAATTGAGTAGCAGGTATCTTCAATTTCTTTTTCAACAGTTGAATTGTATTTTCCTTTTTTGTAAGTATTTTTGTGTGACTTCTCCTTTATTGGATTCATTATCAATGGCCAGGAGATCCCCTTGAAGCTTCTTCATATGTTGTTGGTGCACTTTGTTCTCTACCTTCTCTTTCCTCAGTTGATTTTCAATATTGGTTTGTGTCTACTATAATTTAAAAACCTTTAAGGTAGCCTTCAACAAGTCACTATCAATTACCTCTCTAGTCTGTTTGTGTAAATATATCATGTCATGGACTGGAATACCCTTTAAATTTAACCTCATTTCTTCTATTCTATCCTTGGTAGCAACTTTCAAGTTCAAAGTGTTCTTAGCATGGTCTTTAATAGTCACTAAAGAGACCTCTTTACTAGAAATTTTCCTGGCATCTGCATACAATTTTAGAGATTCATCTAAGGATGTTTCCTTGACATTCTTGTATTTATCATATAATTCTGCTCTAGATTTAAACTTGTCAGTGGATGTCTGAGGAACCTCTAAAAGTTCATATTGTCACATCTCAAAAGTTGGTCACTTAATCTTCACCTGCTTCTTCTTAATTTCATTCTTGACAACTTCAACTAATTCTCCTTCAACTTAAACTTTCTGCCTTTTATTTGTCCGTAAACTTGCTTCTTCTTCTTCTATTTCTGTAGCTTCTAAAAAAAAGTCCTTTTAGTTGTTGCTTCTATATTGCTTGCAATGGGAGCAATCACCTCTATGGATTTCACCACTACCAATGGATTTTCTTGTGGAACTTCAACATTCTCCATTGGTGCTGGATAATCTGACCAATTTTTTTTTCCAGCCAACCCTTCAACCTCCTAGTGTTCAAAAGGTTTATTCTTATTCACTTGTATTCTTGTTAAAATCACATGGAGAGGATCATTGTTCACTGCAAAATCTATTTTTAAATCCATCTCTTTTAGAAAACTCTCCACTATAGGAAGTGCGTCTTTTTTCTTTGTAATAAAAGCACCAACTACCCATGGGAATTTGATTTTTGTAGCTTTCTTAAAGCTGATGAAATGCTCATTTTCCATTATCAATTAATGTCTCATCAGCTCCAAAGCAAATACCCTAAGAGTGAGGAAATTTTACAGAATGTATGGCTCATGAGTAAAGCCATACACTCTGATAATGGTATGCTCTTCCAATAGGAACCAGTCTCCTATTCTCCTGGCTGGGGAAAATTGTAAAACTTCTTTCATCTTGGGGTGTACTCTAGGTAGTTTATTTTGAAAGAACACGATGTAGACCTCTGCCATCAACAAATTCATATACTTCAAAAAGATGCTACTTATTTCTTATGTAAGAACCATTTCAAGTAATTATAAATTTTACTCATTAAAGAATAGGAACATCCTAATCAGATAAGACTGAAATCTAAAATGTCTACTACTGTGGAAATTCACTAGCTAAGAGTGAATACTTTCATCTAGGAATTCATCAAATTTAAGGCATAGTGGTGGAAGAGATTGGGACTCAGACTGACTCTAAACAACAGAATCATCAAAAACTAGGGAATATACCTGTCTGTGTCCAATCCTAAGAATTGACTCATCATTGAAACAATCATCTTGGTTTCTCCATTAAACAGATTTACATCTAAGGGAAATGGTTGGTTATCAAGGGATACATCTGTCCTGAAACATTTTAAAAAGAAGGGTTGGTTTTTTTCAATAGTAGCATGTCTAAAAAACTGGATTAGGTCTTCTTCACTGAACTCTTCACAGTTTTGGGTCAAGGTAGGAGGGTCTGTAAGGGAATCTCAGACAACGAGCGCATTAACAAGACAAATCATCTTTGAATTGGTTGAATCCATTGTTAATTTTTCACAAGAAGAATAATTAGAGTCTCACCAGTCAATTAAATCAAGAAAATAAAGGGTTTCGTCTGGACAGAAGTAGTATAAATGAGACTAGAAAACGTTATGCAAATAAGTACCCTGGTCTTTAAATGCATCCAACTTTGTTTTTAACTGGTGAATGGGGTCAAAGGATAAAATGGTATCAAATATTTCACCATCCCTATATTCTAAAACTTCATCAACTTTCTGAAATTCCAAGGCACGAGCCTCTACCTCTCCTCCACTATCCATGTTTAAATACTAATAGGTGGGTAAAAACACGGCCTGCCAGGAAAACTAATGGATTATTGGGTATCTATCTGAATTGGATTTTTCCACACAAAACAATGATTTCTTCACCCATTGCATAAAATACAAATGATATTTGACCACATGCCTTTACCCTTTATAATATTCTTCATAGTGGTTTTAGGGTAAAGGAGCGGTTTTATTTTCCACTAATAGAATTGTTTGTTAGCGTTCATGCAAATCTCACGGGTGAATTCTTCTTTATCCATAGATTAGTCTCCCTTTCTTCTAGACCATCGATCTTGATCGCCCGTTACTGTTCTATTCTACTTATTCTGCTGCCCAACCTGTTTCTTATCCTCTTTGCAATTTCCCATAGCGAACCTTCTTACCACTGTAGATCTACCAGATCTTCATTTGTCACCATAGATCTCATTTCCTACATAACCCCCTTTTTACTTTTCATTGCTCATATGGAGTGTAAAACAATGTGTATCTTCTATCAGCAGATTACCTGACAACCGTTGATCTCATCCACTTTAAATCCTGGTCATTGATCGACTTTTCCTTTTAACAATTCAACTGCACCCCAACTAAACATCTAGTGCGCCTGTTCTCCTAGCGGAAGCGATCTCCATCGTCGATCTCACTAGCCAACAATCTACACCATCGATTAATACTGAATTTTACAACATTTTGTTGATCTTCGATCGGACTTTCTCTGGGCGTTTTTCCACAAAGGAATCCTCCTGCACCGTGGATCTTTTCATGTTCAAATATGTGTCTTATATTCATGTAGGCCTTTTAAACATTTCCACTAATTATGAAAATTATCACTTCTGCGCAACTTTCCTTGGCAGATTGATCACCCGCCATATATCTTCCTACCTCGAGATTTGAACCATTGAAAATTTCAAGATGTACCACATGTGTGATTCCTCCATTTTTAGCCCTTTATTGATTTAACCTATGGTTTTACAAGAACATCGAAGTCTTGTTCTTTAATTTGGCATTTCTTAAGCACCTTTGGATCATATTTATCCAAAATCTTTCATACCACACCCTTAATTTTTCTCAGGCATACCTTATTCAACTGCTAACAAAAATAGTTCTAACACATGTCTTCTTTCAGGTTTCCCTAATGGATGGTCATATCTAAAAGCGTTCCTTCCTTATAATCTGCATGCAATGCAGATGATGAAGAAATGCTTGTTGAAAGGAGGTGAAGTTGCTCTAATAAGGATTCCTATGTGTTTAAGAAAAGTTGGGAAGATTGAGATTGCATGTTAGCTTTGGCTTGTTGGTTATCCTCTCGTTTGGCCTGTACAAACCTCCTAAGCCACATGGAGAACATGGGGTGCCTAACAAGCATGGATTTAAATTTGAGCACTGTGTGTCCCACCTCAAAATCAAACCTAGATGTTCTATTCATTTTATTTTTCATTGCTTTGTAACTTTATTTGTAGAAATATGGTTGAAAAAGACCCCAGACAAAATTAAGCACGAAAGGATGGACCCTGAAATATCCCAAATCACATATGTCCAAGACTTTAGGTATGCAAATTGATTTGAAGTCAGTGTTGTATTTATTCAACTTGTCAATGGATTTGAGTTTAGGTTGCCACTGCCTTTAAAATTCAATGGGAAAACAAGTTATTTGTGGTAACATGGAAAGTGGGAAGCAAGGCTCCTTCAAATGGCTTAAATCTGGAAGAATGGTTGAATACCTCACCTCCAACATATGTCTATTTCTTGGGTTATAGACACATGATACAACTATTTCGCATTAAGGAGCTTATGGAAAATCCTTTATAGCTATGGAATTTTAATTTTTTGATTGGCAAAATTATGTTTTAGGAATTTTTCAGTCCATGGTCTTGATTGTGATAGTCATATAATTATATTTATATTTAGAAGAATCCTTCTACACAGGTTTCATGAAATTGTTCCTTTAAAAGAAGGGAATGTGCTGGGGGTAGAGAATAATGGTCTTGTTTCCAAATGTCTTATCCTTATTTGGAAAACTCTCAATAAGTCCAGGGTGCAGACAATAATACAAATTCTAGAAGCTCTTTATCACCAGGTTGTGCAAAGTCCACATACATTCTAGACACAATTATAAGTTTGCATTATGAGTTTAAGTGTTCTAGGTCACAAAAGAACGACCCTTTCTATCATAGGAGGTAATTTCAGGTCCTAGGCTGGAGTTCCAAAATGGATGACAATTATGCCAATAGGAACCCAAAAATGCAGAGGAATTGTAGTGTTTCTGATCACATGCTAATGGACAAATATATTGGAAGGACATATTTTGATAATAATATCAAATATTTACACTCAAATGATGAATATACATGTGGATTCAATTCAACTTTTGCTACTACTATGTCTTTCCCTCAAGTGCTAGATAGACCTTCAGTTGAGGATAGATATGGTTTTGGCCAGATGAATTATTATTTGGCTGCGAGCAAGAAAATGGTTGGTATATTCCTGCCAGTTTGGGTGAGAAATGATTTGAGGCATCATATACATAATCTCAAAGTGTCATGTGTTGAGATGGGGTGATGGGTTACCTTGGCAACAAGGTGAGGCAAATTTATGTCAATAAGTAATTCTCATGCTTATGATGTTGTTTTTGTTGTTCCAAACATGGGAAATGATGTTTTCTATTTTGTATCCCTAAAAATGTTTGAATTTTACCCTATTCATTGTTGAATGCTTATGACGTCTCTGAGTTAACAGGGTTTTAGAGCAATTTCTACAATTAAACATACTAGTTCAATCCCATGATTCCAGGGTTCAATATCAGTTAGCATGACTCTACACCATACAAGCTTTTGTTTTAACTATATCCATTTGAATTCTAGCCATAAAGAGGGCAATGGGCTCCGAAGGAATTCTGATGTCATGAAAATCATAAAAAAGGACTCCCTTTCCACGGGTTTGTAGATTTGTTGGAGAGGATTCACTTGAAACTATTTTAAAGCACGAGTATGCCTCAATTGAATACATTACCATGGATCATCTTTTAGTTCCCACGTCATTGAGTTGAATCTCCAATATTTTAAACTATTTCTAAAGGATTTTTGTATTAATTTGCTCAATGTTTGTATCCATTTTGATATCTAGATATTCCCCAAACAATTAAAAAAAATTCCTCAAACAATTAAACAGGAAAATGACTACAGGCTGGGGAGAGAAAATATAAGTCGATATAAGCTACAAATTCATGTGAGAATTCTAAAAGACTCTCAGATCTCAATGATATTCTTATACAAGGCTCTAATGGAGGATTGCAACTAGTAAGTACATCTATGGAAGTTAATTAGAGATTGTTAAGTGACATTTTCCCTAAATTTGATATATGAAATGGTTGATTCAAGACTACAAATTGCATATATATTGAAGCGATGGGAGCCAAGGTATGGTTATTCATGGACCTCAATTTTAGGTTGTAGGATATGGTTGATAATAGTATTTATATAGTAGGAGCACTTCCAGTGATCACAATACATTTCAGGTTATATGATGTTGCATTAATGCAGATTGGGGAAAAGATGGGAAAATGTGGATTGGACTGGTGATTTTGATACCCAACAATCAAATATAGGTTATGCATTTTATTTTCTTTTTTAAGTTTACATTTTGCAATGGTAAGAGACAATCTACAATTTCCTTGTATGGATGAAACACAAGGCATGTTGCAACTACTGATGCAACAAAGAAAATCTATTCACAAGCATTGGTTATCTCCTAAAACTTTGGTTGTCCTTAGAAGGCTTGCTACAAGCACACGACATAATAAACAAGAGAGTGATATATGTTCAAAAGCTAATTGTGTTTCCAAAACTCTGTCTATTTAACATAGCTCTGCTAATATATTAGAGATAATAAATTGCTATTGTATAAGAAAACAATGGAGGCTTCTCTAATCCTCAAGAATCATGAACACTATACATTGTTTCTTGATTTAGTTAGAGGTGTGAATATTATGTTCTTCATTAACATTTCTTGGAATGCTGTCATTTAAGCATGAGTTATTTGTGTGGATTTTTTTTATGTAGAACCATATAGAAATGTATTCGGTTGGTGTAAATTCAGGGGTGGTGGTAGGAGTAGGATGGCAAGAATTGGTGGCATATGTGAATTCTAGATCTAAACATGAAAATGGCTACAAGCCTGGGAGAGTAAATCTAAATCGATATAAGCTGCAAATCCATGTGAGAATTCTAAAATACTCTCATATTATATAGAGAAATGATGGTGAAAGTTTGAGGTATATATTAACTCTAGGAGAGACATTTGTATTGAATTCCATTGAATACTGCACAATATCCCTTAAAGTTGGAATCCAATAATAAAAGACTTGGAAAGTTCTCTACATATTAAATTTCTTATACAATTACTTCATAATGTTCCATAGCTCCCAAGTGGTGGAAACAAAATGAGAAGTCATTGGTGTACAAACATATGGAATTTGCATTGGTTAGGGTCTTAATTGAAAGAATCGAGAGTAGGAGCTTGAGAGTATGCAAGAGGAATGAATGCGGTAGCATCATAAGAGATATCGTAGGTAAGCAATGATTGCAAAGCCCCTCTTTGTTTTACTACTAGTTATATGAATATCCAACTTCAAGACTTTTCAATTCCAATTATACAACATTTAAGCTGCCCTTATAAACTTATTTCTTCATGGCAAGGGATACTCAAGGTATCTTATCAGGGCGTGTATGAGAGGATGCAGTGGAGGATGTACATGCAGGAAGTCACTGACTTGCAAAATCCTTGAGGGTGCAGAGTGTTGAGTCACCAGAAAGGCGTCCTGGATGCAAAGCTCAATGATCATTGATTCAGTCCAAGACCCAGTGTTAAAGAAATGTAACTGCAGAAGATATTCTATTTTGTATTATTATTATTATTATTATTATTTCCCCTTTTCGAGATTTTGTTCCTCTGATTAAGAATATCATTGATGAATTTGGTCATGTAAAGTCTTGAGGTAAAACCTTCGTTGTAAGTCGGGTTAGTAGTACCCAAAAAAGTATTATTAAAATGTATTTTTAGTCTTCCAAGGAAAGTAGTCCCTATCAACAAGGAGAAGTTATCCCTGTCGGGTTATTAGGCCTCTCGGTTGATTAGTATAAATAGGAGAGGTGCCTCCCTCATTTGGACAATCCGAACACTCAAGCAGTTGCACTAGAGAGAAGGAGCCAACCATCTGGAGGAGAGGAAGCAGTCTAGTCTTATTCTTTGGGTCGTACACTATACTTAGTTGAAGTATACATACTAGAAGTTTTGTTGGGTTTTCTTCCCCGCGAGGGTTTCCCAGGATAAATATTTGTGTTCTCTTTTGTTTTGTTGCGCTGGTTATTCTTTCATAGATCCTTTTGTTTTGATATAACAACTTTAAAAATATTAACATGGTATCATAGTTGACGTAAAAGAAGATGTTATGCAACATTTTTCCCGTAGTTCAACAAGCTAGGGCTCACTATTATGGGCCGCTCCTTCCACAATTTAATCGGAGAAGAAGAACCATTCAACTCTCCCTAGGAGGGTGCATCTTTTTGTCGAAGCAGTTTTCAATTATGTGGATTTTCATTTTTTGACCTACCGTTGTTGCTAAGAGAAACTAGGGCACCAAATTTCTCAATGTTCCATCCATAGATTACAGAAAAGAAAGATATAGTCTAGCTCACCTTGGGGAGGCACATATTTTCCTCCAAATATCTCTACAAGTGATCCCAGTTGGAAAATTAGGGTTTTCCAGTCAAACCCTAAGTCATCCTGAAGTAGATTCCAGAAGCATCCCTCAAATTGGTAAGTTTTATTCCCTATAGTTCCATTTTAAGTTCTCATTCATTAAATATGACAAATAACACCAAGCTTGATGAAAAGCTTGAGGTAGCAGACAACTTCAGAGCATGGAAGCACAGATTCATGCTCATCCTTGAAGAACATCGCCTAGAAGGTTATATCAAAGATGAGGTCATGAACCAAAGTGAGAGGAGGCAAAGGCCAAGCACAAGAAGGATATGATCAACGTCAAGAGGATCATGGCTTCATCAAGGATCAGTTGACCCCCTAGGTGTATTCAAAGAATAATCTAAAGGAAATGTTTGATGCACTAACCAATATGTTTGAAGGCAATAACATCAACAAAAGAATGACCTTGAGAAACCAACTCAAGGGTGTGAAGGTACAAAAGTCAGAAACTATGCAATAATACTTCTCAAGAGTATCTCGGATCAAAGAACAGTTAGAAGCCATTGGTAACATGGTGGAAGAATAAGAAGTGGTGATGACCACCCTGAATGGTCTCCTAAGATATTAAGACTCCTCATTAGAGTAATATGTGTTAGGAGAAGGTTAACCAAGTTTAGAAAACTATGGAAAGAATGTGTATAAGAAGAAGGAAGGATAGCCAATAGAGAATATAAGCTAAATGATAATGAATATTAAACTCTAGCTACTCACACCAAGAATGGAAGAAAAAAAAGGAAGAATCAAGGATCAACTCCTAGAAGACCACCAGACTTCAAAAGGAGTAAGAGACCTAGAAAGGATTACTCATCCTTTGAATGCTATTCATGTCATAAGATGGGACAAATTCCTAGAAATCGTCCTCTTAAGAAAGTTCAGTTTAATAAGAAGAACTGAAAGTACCATGCCCATGCAACTGAATAAAATGGATCAAATAAGGAGAGGTCCAGAGAAAATGAAGAATCTAGTGAAGAATATGTCCTAATTTTAGCTCTCACGGGATCAATCTCTCATGGAAGTAACACTTGGATTATAGACAATGGTGCTTCCAAACATATGACAGGTCACAAAGATTCACTCTCTTGTCTTACCCAAAAGGACTATTCACACAAGGTACAACTTGGAGATGATTACCAGTACCCCATAAAAGGAATGGGAGAAGCCTCTTACAAATTAAAATATGGAAATTTCATGAAGATGAAAGAAGTCTTATATGTTCTAGGTTTGAAGAAGAATCTTCTTTCTATCTCAGCTCTAGATAAGAAAGTTTTTAGAGTTTCCTTTGTAGATGGTGAATTTCTTATGTGGTCGAAAGGAAAGACAATAGATGATGCTACTATAATTGGTGTTGAAGAAGGAGGACTCTACGAATTGAAAGGACACACAGATTCAGTCCTTACAACCAGTACCATCATCCCATGTGAACTTTGGCATAGAATACTTTCTCATGTGAACTACAAAGCATTACCAATTGTGAGCAAGGTAGTGACATGTCTACCAAAGATCTAGATCAATTATGAAGGAGTATGTAAAGGATGTTCTCAAGGAAAGAACACCAAGAACCCATTCCCCAGTAGTAACAACAAAGAAAAAGGGATGTTGGATATTATACACTAAGATGTGTGTGGACTAATGTCAGCCACTTCCTTAAGCAAGTATGTCTACTGCGTCTCTTTTATTGATGACTACTCTCATAAAACTTGGATATATTTCTTGAAAGGAAAAGATGAAGTATTTGGAAAATTCAAGGAATTTAAGACTCTTGTGGAAAGTCTATCGAAAAAGAAGATCAAGACTTTAAGATCATATAATGGAGGAGAATTCACTTCAAATGGATTCAAGGAATTCTATAAGGAAATTGGGATTAAGAGGGAGCTTACCACACCCTATAATCCCAAACAAAATAAAGTGGCAGAAAGAAGGAATAAATATATCATGGAAGTAGTCAAAGCAATGATCCATGACCAAGATCTACCGATGCATTTATGGGTCAAAGCAGCAAGAACCACAGTCTATGTTCAAAATAGAATATCTCATAGTGCTCTTGGAAACAAAACCATAAAATAAATGTTCACTGGTGAAAATATCGATGTTATCACTCAAAATTTAACCTCAGCTGTGAAAGGATAACCCCAAGGTAACCACAAAACCAAGCTTTAGGAAAGAAATTTGGCTTCTTTCTCTCCAAAGAGGGATCTCTCAATATTATCTCACATGCCAAATATATAAAACAAGAAACCAAATTTTATATTGATGATAGTTGAAACAAGTGTTCATTGGGCATGGACACATGTAGGATAATAAACATTTACAGTGTGGTTGCATAGGAAATTTAACAGAGGTAGGGTAGTTACTACTTCACAGTCAAAATGCTTGTTTTCTGGTGATATAGAGGAATCTTAGAGACAAACCATTAATGTGGGCATCTATCAAGGATGAATCCATCATTAACTTTATATGAAGGGTTTTGTGAATGCCTAAAAGTAATACAAGAGAGAATATGAATATGAATTTTGAACCATTATAAACTCATTTAAGCATGAAAGGAAAACATAATGGAAGTTTAAACATGAAACACATGCACATAAGAGGAAAGAAAATACAAACTAAAAAGATGACAACTCAAGAATATATGTCAAAGGCCTGCTTTGATCTATAATTTTATTAATCTTCTGAATCTCTTTTATGATACAAAATCTCTCACGGGTTCCAACCCTTGTTACGATGTAAAAACTTGCTTAAATACAAAATTATGTTCCATGAGCTGATAAATAACTCTACGCTAAAAATAGGCAAATAACTACCTTTTTACATTTGTCATTTTGGTTCCCTAACTAATAACTGCTCAGAAAATAAACTATAACTATTAACTAATTAATATTCAAATGGTCTTCAATAAATATTCAACAAGTCTTCATCCATGCATCTTGTCTTTGGTTTTTCCATATTTTTCAACTGTCTTCCATTGGTCGGCAGTTGGTGTTGTACAAGATAATTCACCTAATAACCTAGGTCTGGGGGGTTACCAACATACTCATTACTTGAAGACAACTTGACTCTAAAAGCACAGAATAGGAAATAGGAAAGTAAAAGGACTTACTTGTATTAAACGAAGGCTGATCCTTGCTATCTTCTTCCTTTCTAATCCACTTCCAAAGTCTCCAGGATAGTTCCTCCTTCACCTGTTAATAAACACTTCTCCAGATGCAAGATGATTCATATATACAGATGCAGGTTAGGCAAATCATATATCATATTGAAATGTAAACATTTACCAATCTACAAGATATGAAACACATTTGGAAGAATTAATATCTTTATTAACAATAATAGAAAGAGTTTAGGTTACAACCCAATGTCTGAACAAGGACTCCTCTGTCACCAAAGGACTCTGAGTTTCTCTGCTCCAAATATTTCTGTAGACAATCCACCAGCATAACTTTGCTCTCCAAGTATGACTACCAAACACCCTCCCCAAGGCCTCTATTTATATGGATGAAATGAGGCAGTTCTCGAAGGTTAGGGAGGTTATAGCAGTTAGGAAAATTAAATTAAATGATTGAACTAATCTCCCATTAGCGTGTGATTTTATATTTTAATTTTGAGAAAACCATTCGCAGGTCTGTAATAGAACAACTCGCGAATGATTCGCGACTCTATAGAAGCGCAACTCGCGAATACAAGGATTTGCGACTTGCTGAATAATAAACTCGCGAATGATGCGCGAGTTGTCAATAGAGAGAGTCACGAATACAACTCAAAATGACAAAAAGGCAAAGTAACCAGCTGGGCATATAGGGAATGTACTTCATCATAAGCCAAGGTATAGTAAATATGGGCAAACCTCTATCCATAAGTGTCCTTTTGTGTGCCAACCTGAGGGAAGTCAGCACTCGAACAGAGAGGTGCCATTCAGGTTTATAACAGATTCCCCCTAATGTGTGAGGTCAGAGGGGAACGATGGCTGAAATACATTATAATATATAACTTTGGAGAAACTCAGAAAAGTCCAGTGGAGCAGAAGGAGTACCTAAAACAAATACATAGTAATGTCATATACAAAGTTACATCTGAGGATGCTATGTTCAATTTACTGGAACACTATCTCCTTTACAATATTTGAGTACATCATATGATACGGGTAAAAACCGCGTATTTACAAAGGTGGATCGAAGCCACAATACAATAATGATGAGTCTTCAAAGATCTGGAAGCTGGATATAGAAATGGAACATAGTCTTGCGCAACTTAGTTCATGAGTGAGGAACTAAGGTCTTCGTAAAGGATCCCAAAGAACCAGTACAATCCAAGCCATGTGAATAAGGGTAAGCTGAAGTCGAACATGGAAAGGATTCAACAGTTTGTCAACCAATAGATGATAATTGACAACTGAAGCAAAGGATTTCACCAATGATGAAAGTGAATCCAGAGGTACCATCATCAAAACTCTAGGTCTTCATCATTAGGAAGTACTGAAACGGAACCATACTGTGATAGGGAAGGCAATAGATCCTCCAACGGATCACAAGAGTGACTAGGAACTGGGCAAAAGAAGGTAGACACAAGTAAATGGATAACAGACATAACAGTGATAGAATCAGGCTATAGATCAGACTTTGGGAAGAATCCTTGAACAGTGAGCACGACACAGACATGACCCAAGGCAGCGTATAACAGATAGATAGGACAACTAGACTTATCTGATATGTAGGAAACATGATCAGATTCCCCAAGAATACAGGACAAGAGGAGGAGCAAAAACTCGAAGTGATAGCTGAACACAGATGTACACTGAAACATGGATATCGGAAGGCAAAGAGTGCTATGTTCAAGGATGACATGCTGCCATTACTGAAAACAAGAGAAAACTTCTTCCTTACCTTCCCTGTTAAGTTTTAACGAGTCCAGGAAAGCCAACTCGGTTCCCTCTTCATTTTTTAACAAGCTTGAAGAGATGGGAAAATAATGCTTGATAGTGTCACTGATTCGTGGATTTAATGAGCCCGAACTAGTACATGCTCATTCGGTGTTTTCACATTTAGAGAGTCTGAAAACTCCAAAGAAGACTCTAGGGGGGTCCTTTTTCGTCCAATTTAGTCTCTTGAGGCCGAAAAAGTATAAAACAAACCACAAAAGAACTCTCTTAACTTCCGAAGAAGAAAAGGTGAACCTTTTTCGTACTTAGTCGGGGAGGTCCGAAAAAGGTTAAATTACCACCTACCCAACGCTCCTTCCATAACAGCATAAAATAGCTTGAGTTTTACGAGTGTGAAGGAAAGCAAGATCACTCGGAAAGATCCATTTGGTTACGAGAAATGGGACTTACAACAATAAACTCGTTGCTTTGTTCTTGAGTGTTTAACAAGCATGGCAAAGACACAAAGTACACTCGGAATCTTTTTCATGTTTAGGTCCAGAGCACGAAAAAGAGAAAACTAAGCTCAAACCGGGCGTTCCTTTTCCGTAAATTTAGTCCCTCAGGTCCGGAAAAGTGATAAACCTATACCTGAGAATACTCTTCTCAATTCCGAAGAAAAGAGAGTGATCCTTTCTCGTATTATTCCGCATGGTCCGAGAAAGAGATAACCTACCACCAATGCGGATGCCCGTTCACATATTCTTAACGAGCTTGAACGGACGCGATAACTCGTCAGTCAAGTCTGTTTTGAAGGAGTCAGACCTGGGCCTAAAGAAACTCCATGAGGTCGAGGAGTCCTATAAAGGGATAGCTTGTAAAGAGAGATTCATAAGAAGCTCTATTTGGCGTGAAAAATAGCTATGAGGAAACCCCGGGGCCTGAAACAATGACGGAATGAGTATCAAAGGATGGCAATGGCATATAAGAATGATACTCATGAAAAAGGGATCCTAGCCACGGAAGAACAATGGTAGAGACAAGGGACTAATGGCTTAAAATACCATAGTCCGTGGCAAAATGTTGTATACTAAGGTTAATGTGGAGTGATAAGATGCCAACATGTGTTGGAAAAAGAAAAAACCACCCTATAGAAGCATCAACACTTTGTAAAGGTAGGTAAACCTGTTCCAAGGCACAAAAGGGATGATATTAGTCAATTGACATTTCAAACTATAGAAAAAGACCCACTTTATGAAATATTTTTTCTATTAATAGTTTGAAAATCAAATCATTTCTTACCATTTGCACTTTTTGAACCAAAAAGGAAAGTTTACCCTCTATCTTTGATTGCTTGCTGTGGACAATTGGACCACTGGAATTCAGATTCGTCAGCTTCAGGTAAATCTACACCCTGAGCTCTTCATTTTCATCCAAACAAATTTTAAAATTCATGGTCAATTCAGTTAATTTCATCAACATAAAAGATGTCAAAATGTATTCGCGGGTTGCTACGCATGAAAGCCGCGAATACGTGTTTCATGCGTGAGTTGCTGCATAGGAAAGTCGTGAATGCCTTGCGACTTGTCCCAATGGACAGTCGCGCATGCTGCGCAAAAGATAAAAGCTTTGAAATTGGTCAAAATTTTTAAATTTTTGTGATGGAATACTGAATTAAACTGTGTTTATTTGTCAAGGAAAACATGGTGCTGGAGTGGAGGGAGAAGGAACATGAGATGATGGACCAAGCGGCTCTCCAAAGCCCACCTACTATCCAAGCATTGCGGAATAGTGGGCTGCTCAAGTTCTTCTGCACATCACCCATGCGAGCCAATGTCCGCATATTAGAGTTCTTGGTCAATTATTGGGACCGTGACCTGGGGATGTTCAACATCCAAGGTGAGACTTTGGAACTGACCGTATAGGACATCTATTTCATCACTGGGTTATCACATCGGGGAGCACCGGTGAACCTGGAGGGCACTGGCAGGGGTGGTGACCCCTTGAGTGTCCAAAACTATGTCGATGTATTCTGCAGGCCTGGTACTCAAAAGAAAGGCAGCAGCGTTCTCATCACAGACATACAGGATTTTACACTGCAGGTATTGGCCAGTACCATTGTTATACTTTCAGGGTCAGCAGGGTTGCATAAGGCCACTCGGACTCAGATGAGAGTGGCAGTGGACTGCTTTAGAGGCACAATCCATGACTAGTGCTCGGGAATTGCCCCCATTATAAAGAGGCAATTATCCGATTGTAGGAGGGGGAGACGGAAGAACTTTGGTTATGCTAGTATATTGGTTGCGTTCTTCTTTGAGAGGGTGCCAGCTATGAGCCCTGCGATACCCTTACAAGTCACCCATCCACGTCAGCCGAGGCTGAGCAGGTGGGGAGATATCTTCCTCCGGCAAGGAGGGGGAGATGTGGTACATAGCATGTACGATGACGATTTTTATACATGGTGGGAACGGCAGGTGCCAGCATTGGAGTAGTTTCCATATGTTGGGTTAGATTTCCGAGGTGATCCAGACCTGGTCCTCCCTCCAGGAGGAGCATGGGGAGAGATGGGTAAGTAATTTTTAATTTTTTATCATTATCAAATTTTTATGAATTTTCTAATGATAGGATATATACATATGCACAAGTCTAACCCTACTCATGTGTCAAAATGCAGATATTGGACCAGTCCGCCCAGTAGGGCACCCATGTACCTTTGTACGTCCTGTTGCAGGGGGAGATCCCGGATTGATCAGAGTACTCGAGAAGAAGCTGACCAGGCTGACTGAGCGAGTACCTACTATATGGATAGAGCATCTCCCTGTGGCTATTCAGGAGTTCGTAGTTGGGGTTCCACCGTCCTGGCTACATCTTTTCAGACGGGTAGCGAGAGCAGTAGTTGTATACAGGGATGCGGTGGAGGCTGCCATAGCCGAGGAGGATGAGGAGGCCAGGGGGCACAGAGATCACGAGGACCAAGGAGGTCCTAGTGGTCACGGCGGACAGTCATAGTTATAGGACATTTTGATGGATGACGATCCATATTTTTGTATATTTTGTATATTATGGATCTACGGATCAGACTCGACCTATCCTATGTATGAACAGATATTTACATATATATATATATGGTGTTTGGTTGTCAGTATATTTACAAATGTTTTTATATGTTTGCTGTATAATTTTATTGAATGTGTGTGAGATGCCAGTCCAAAATGTAATTAGCATATGCATCAGACAATGAATTTTGATTTCTTGGAATGTGGTTAAAAGTAATAACTTCAAAATGTCTTTCCAAAAAACGGATTCGCATGAACTGACGTAACAATG
Source organism: Pseudotsuga menziesii (assembly GCA_001517045.1). Classification (NCBI taxonomy): domain Eukaryota; kingdom Viridiplantae; phylum Streptophyta; class Pinopsida; order Pinales; family Pinaceae; genus Pseudotsuga; species Pseudotsuga menziesii. Next base: position 269,589 of record LPNX010458253.1, on the reverse strand, counting down.
TAGGATTACGCACCTAGTAAGCTCGATTGAGCTGGGAAACTACCAACTGGGAATCCAAACGGACCTCAAGCTGGGTAATACCACGTGACAACGCATCCCATAAGTGCTCAATAACCGCCCTATATTCAGCAACATTATTAGAAGCAGGACCTAGGCAAGCGCCTCCCACGGCAACAAGCTGTCCTGTGGGAGAATAAATAACCCATGTTGTCGAAGCCAGGTTACAAGTGTGACGGTTGGCGCCATCAGGGAAACCTACATACATTTCGGAAGACATCTGCAACAACCAGCAGATAATATAAAAAACAAAAACTGACAACCTAATGTACATAAAATACATACACTAATATACAAGAAAAAGTGCTAAGCCTAAGCGTAGTACTTCTTCAAGTAGAGCCCATTTCTAGGCTCGGGCAGCTTATTTCCATCATAATCTACTAATTCATATGCGCCTTTACTCAATACTTTAGACACAACATAGGGTCCCAACCACATGGCCTTGAACTTTCCTGCCCCCAGGGGTTCTTTATCTTGGTCCCAGAGCAAGACAAGTTCCCCTTCAGAGAAAATCCGAGGCTTAACTGATTTATCATATTGAGCTTTAACCCTATTTTTGTGAGCTTGGTTAGTAGTCAGCGCATCTCTACGTTGTTCATCAAGGTGCTCTAAGTGAACCAAGCGTTCTTCAAGCTCAGTTGTGTCAGGTAACACATGAATAGCTATCTGCAAGGATGGGATTTCGCATTCAATCGGTGTAATAGCTTCCACCCCGTGAACGAGTTGGAAGGGGGAAAAACCCGTAGCAGTTTTGACATTGGTTCAATAAGCCCAAAGAGCAGGGTATAACATGATGTGCCAATTTGAACGGGCTGCATTAATAGTACATTTAAGAATAGTTTTCAAAGTCTTGTTTACAGCCTCGACCTGACCATTTGCTTGCGGATAGTATGGAGAAGAATGTTCTTGTCGAAATCCAAGCATGGTGGTCAGTTCTGTCATCATGTGATTTTGGAAATGACTGCCATGGTCAGTGACAATCACCTTTGGAATACCGAACCTTGCAATAATCTGATTGAAAACGAAGAAAGCTGTTGTTTCCCCGTCGACTTTAAAAGTAAGCATTTCCTCTGCCCATTTTGTAAAATAGTCTACAGCGACAATGATGTATTTATGCCCCCCCAGCCGAAGCTGGGTTGCATGTCACGTAATCTATCCCCCACTTCACGAAGGGGCCTACCGAGACAACGGGAAACAAGGGAGCAGGATGTGACCGCATTTTTCTGGTGTAAAGCTGACACGGATGACAGCGCTTCACTGCTTCCACACAATCTTTAAAGATCGTGGGCCAGAAATAACCGGCATGCAAGATTTTCTGGGCCCTAGCTAACCCAAATAAATGACCCCCACATGCTCCACTGTGAGAATCATTTAGGACAATTTCCGCTTCCTCATGAGTAAGGCAGCGATGCAAGATTGAATCTACCCCTCTTCGATATAAAGTATCTCCTATTATGAGGTAGTTTTTAGCATGAAGTCTTAACTTACGTCGGTCTTCCCTAGAGTAAGCGGAAGGATACTTCGAAGTCTGGAGATATATAAGAATATCTCTGTACCAAGGATCAGAGGTGGCTATAAGGAAGATGTGCTCATCTGGGAATGAGTCATCCTGAATCACTACATCTTCTTCCGTAGGAAACTCTGTTATAAGCTCAGCAAATACTAAGGACTTTTTGGATTTAGCGGATTGAAAGACCAAGTCAAACTCTTGGAGAATGACTATCCACTTGTTGAATTTTCCCCCAACAATCCGTCGGGATAAAACATATTGGAAAGGGTTTACATCCGCCACTACAATAGTGGTCCTCAGTAAGATGTAGTGCCGTAACCTCTCTACAGCATAGACAGCCGCTAAGGCTAACTTCTCGACATGGGAGTACTTGAGCTTAGGCCCAACCAAAGCACGGCTAAGATAATAAACGACATGCTCAACAAGCTTATCATCCTCCTGAACGAGTACCACCCCAATGGTAGACTCCGACGCGGCCAGATACAATATAAAATCCCTAGAATAATCTGGCGGGCGCAATAAAGGAGCCATCAACAAGGCTTTCTTCAATGCCTCAAACGCAAGTTGTGCTGTTTCATCCCATACAAATGGGGTGTCCTGCTTGAGCAGGTGCATGAAACCTTTGGTTATCTTGGCATAATTAATGATAAAACGTCGAAGGAAGTTAGACTTTCCTTGTAGACTCTGAAGTTGCCTGAGATTACGAGGAGGAGGCAGATTTACAATGGCCTCAACTTTTAGGGGATCCGCCTGGATGCCTCTACTGGAAACAATGAATCCTAGTAGTCTCCCTGACTCGATGCAGAATACACACTCGTGGGGATTCAAGCGAATTTTATAGTATCTTCATCTCTCGAAAATCAACCATAAATGATCTGGATGTTGGATCCTCTTGCGAGAATGAGCGGGCAGATCATCAAGGTAAGGTTCGACAATGCCTTTTATATCGTGAAAAGAAAAGTTCATGGCTCGTTGAAAGGTTGCCCCTGCATTTTTCAATCCAAAGGGCATTTTCCTATAAGCAAATGTACCCCAAGGGCAAATAAAAGTAGTTTTATGCTGGTCTTCCAGTTTGATTTGGATTTGATTGTAGCCGGAAAAGCCATCCATAAACGAAAAGACTTCACTCCCCGCACAAGCATCTATGATCTGATCAATAAACGGTGTGGGGTAGTTGTCCTTGGGACAAGCTTTGTTAAGATCTCGAAAGTCAGTACAAACACGGATAGTCCCCTACTTTTAATCAACAGGAACTGGGTTGGACACCCACTCAGTCAAAGCAATGGGATATATAAAACCTGCTTTCAACAGCTTTTCAACCTCTGCCTTCACAGCTTCCGCTTTACGCGGGTTCACGGGGCGTAATTTCTGCCGAACTGGTTTGGCATCAGGGTAGGTAGGGATTTCATGTTGGATAATAGATGGATCAATGCCTGGCATCTCCTCATATGACCAGGCAAAGATATCGTGGAATTCTTTGAAAAGGGAAGTATAGATAGAAATCTCCTCTGGAGAGCAGTTTGCTCCTATATAGATGTTTTCCACGACATCTGGTTTGACGGAGATATTGATAGGTATAGTGGCGGAAATGTTTGCCATATTCCCCTCGACAAACACTCCTTCCCTGGGAAAAGGGTTAACAGGTATATCAACATCTCCAGGCAGTCTCACATGAAACTCTTGGTTTTCTATCTTGCTTAGCTCTGGAAGGAAATAAGACCGGTGATGAAGATCCTCACATATCTTCTCACTTGCACACATAGCTTCCAGAATGGCTTCATCGGAAGGTAAAACATTATCTAAGCAATCTATGGAATGTAAAGAGTTTTCTGCCCATGCAGGCAAATATACTTCTTCCAGATCATCAGAGACTGTAAGAGGATCTGGAAGGGAATCAACAGTGGATTGGGTAATAGCTTGATATGCCACTTCCACTGCCAATAGGGGCACTTCCGGTTCCTGGGGGGTTGGGAGAACCCAAGGATCAGTCCTATCCACCACTGAAGCGATGGACTTCCTCACACTAGTGGAACCGATATAGTTAATAGGGGCTGGAATATCGAATGTGCCCATCAAAGATGTGTACATTCCAACCCCCAATATCTGAGCAGGCTTGGCCCGATCAACCAATGGTACATTGGAATCCTTAGACTCTAAACAGCCCTTTCGAGTAAAATCAAGTTGGTCAACAGTAACCAACTTTCCCTCATGTGGGAATACCACGACATGAAGAAAAGCCGATGCAACAGCAGTCATTGCATAAGTCCAATTTCTACCCAGAAGCAAATTATAGTCCAAGGGGGCATCAATCACTTCAACTTCAACAGATACTTCTTTGCCTGCCAACTTAATCTCGAAAGCTGGCAAGATACCATGTGGACAGAAATACCTTCCATCGAAAGCAGTAAGTAAAGTGGTTGATGGGACCAGCTCTGGGGATCCTAGAGCTTTCCAGCAGGCCAAGGACATGACACATGTAGAGGCTCCCTCATCAACAACAGCTCGTCCAATGGTCTTACCACCATGGACAACATCGATTGATAGGGCTACATGGTAAGGGAGGCGAATTTTGACATCCGACAAAGGAAACTTCGCCGTGAGACTCGAAGAGTCCATGCTACCTAAAGCTGCCAAGAGAGCATCCCGCTGGGCGGGACAACTCTGTAGCACCTCCAAAGCCGACATTGCACATGGGGTTTGAGCTAGGTCTTCAACCACTGAGTAGTTGGAAGCAGCCCTATTGGGGTTATGCAAAGTCTTCTTAAAGATACCCTTGGGTAACTTTGGCATTGTTTCCGCAGGTTTCTCTATAGTGAGCGGGTTGGAAGGTTCACCTACAGCTTTACCCGTCTCAGGAGTCTCTTTCTCATAGTTTTTGTTCCTAGTTTGCAACAAAGTTGAGGATCTGGCCATGTTGATATAATTAGGGCCAGGAGCAGTTTGAATGCCCCCTGCTACAGTAGAAGCTGACGCGGAGTTCCGCCCTTGGGGAAATGGATCCTTTAGGACAGCCGTTGGTTGAGTTTTTAACAGCTTCTGAGCTTGTTCCATTAGGGGACAAAGGTGGGTCAAGTGGTCTCCTTGGCACAACTTACAAGGGAACTTGACTTTCTTTTTATCTTTTTTGCCCCCATCAGCATTGTTTGCGGGTTTAGGCTTGTTTTGGTTTTGGTTTCCCTCTCCTTTTTTACCGTTCTTTTTCTTCCCACCGGACTGCTGATTGCCCTTTTGAGAAGATTGAGCAAAAACATTTACATTTTGGGGAGAGGGGGCAGCCTTTGCTGCCTCCGTCGTAGACTGTTTGACAGACAATTGGTGAATTTGTTTTGTCAAAGACTCTACAGTGGGAGAATCAACGGACCCAACCACACCATCGGCATGGGGTCCAGGCTTGGGTTTCTCGGCCTCATGAGAAGGCCTAGGTGCCTCAAGGATGATCTCGTACAAGATCCCAGACTGTGAATAAATCAAGTCCAACTGCTGGGCCCTGAGTATGGCTTCTTCCTCACTAGTCACTCATGATGTGGAAACATCCTTAGATATATAGGGCAGTAATGATTTAAGGAACCATTCTAATAGAAACTCAGGAGGAATGGTGGCTTTGATAAGGCTCTTTTGCCTCCTCCACTCTTGGATGTGATCCGAGATGTGGGTTGCCTTGTTTTGTCTAAAGGTGGACAACAAGTCAGTTCCAAAATCGTATCGAACTGGAAGCTGAAAGTGGCTAAGGAAAGCAGTAGACAAATCCCAGAAACTGCTAAAAGCAGCAGAAGGCAACTCAATGTACCATTTTGCTGCAGTGCCCGTCAAAGTCCTATGGAATAGCCTCAATCTCACTGAATCTTCATTCAATGAATTGGAAGAACACCATAAGTGGAAGGTGGTGGCATGTGCCCCAGGATCTTCACCAGCTTTACCTTCAAACTTAGGGATATCTAAAGGCAACTTGGTGGGAACAGGTGGCCACGAGGGGTCATGCCTCACCGGGTCATTCATCAATTTGGATAAGTCTAGCAAGTTCAAAGTTGCCAGAAAAGGAAGTTTAGGCCTAGCCGATGTACTAGAGGTACTAGCTTGGGGATTAGAGGGACTTGCCCCCGATCGCCCATAAGTAAAAGTGGGGTTGCCCCCAGACACCGGTTGTGAAGTGGGAAGGTTGCTTTGGAACGGATTCCATCCGTAAGCCACCAGATTTTGGGTGGGAGGTGCAGTGTAAGTGGTTCGGGCCGTCCCCATAGAAGTAGCGGTCTGAAAGACTGGAGCAAGTATCCCTCCACTAAACAAAGAGAAGGGAGAGCTCGTGTATGGGACCGAAATAGGGGTTTGGAAGCTTTGCCCATAAGAGGTGTTGCTTCCAAACTGCACTCCTACATATGAAGGAGGTGGACCTACGTATGGACTGGATGGGGGTATGTGCCCCTCATTCCAAGGGAATCCTTGGACAAAGGCCGAGGATCCCACCGGACCACAGTGGGTAGTGTAAGGGAAGGAAGAAGGAATTGTAGGCATACTAGGAATCCTAGTAGCCATATCACCAGACATACTTCCTATGTTCGAGTAAACCGGTGGTTGGACCACCCGGCTTGCTGGAGTTAAGGGTGTGGAAGGTAAACTAGATCTAGGGGTACTAACCGGGGGAGGTAGTATCCCTTCAACCGGAAGGGTTGAGGTGAAAACAAATGAACTTTCTCCCTCAGAAGACATAGCTCTACCTACATGTACACCTAGCACTGGTGAACTAAAAGGCCTAACCTGCACGATCACTGGATCGTTCAAATCAGTCAAGGGGGTATTATAATTTCTTGCAAACTCGTCAGCTTGCAATTCCTCTATCTCGACTTTATCAAAGTCAAAGCGGTTGGCTATCAATTCCAGTTCACCAAGAATCTCGCTTACTCCTACTGGTTCAAAAGAACCACCTCTGCTTAATCTTCTCCTTTGGGGTAAAGGTGGAGGTTCCAGTGGTGTGAGAGGAGGAAGGTTTCTCAACCTTCTTGACCTTCTAAGCTGTTGGTCCTCTAGAATTAAGACTTTTAAAAAAATCAACCCTAAGGCCAACTAAACACAAGCAGATCCACAGAGCATACACTAAAAAAATCCTATAGTCTCAAGCAATCAAAACAGGCTATAAACATATACTTTCCAGAAGAAAGCTGATGAACAGTTACTTGGTGTCCTTGAGGGGTTCTTAGGCACAAGCGGAGGAATCACCCAACCGCCCTCCTACACTTTCCACAAGGGTTACCTTCCAAGTCTGTTCAAGGTGAACCAGAAATAACCTTCCGGTTTACCTGGGTATGAGCCCTAAAAAGACAAGAGACTAAGGCTACCTTAACAATACCTACTGTCTGGGGGGACAGTCGTCAGCCGAACTCGTACACATGGGCAGGGTAGCTGAGCCCGAAACTCTGTCTAGGACAGAATCCCTAGATGCGCAAAAGTCCTGGGTTACGTTTCGACAAGGATTCGGAGGGTTATCTCCTCTGTCCAAGCCTCCACGCGGCCTAGTGCTTAACTCCCATTTGAGAGGAGCTTCCCAGATACAGCGGTAGAACCAAGAATTTACCTAATGAATAGTCCACTACGTCTGAGTTTATAATTTGTGGGAAGTTTACACTCCCTAGCCCACAAATCTAGCCTAAGCTAGTAGGTGGAAGGCCCTAAAAATAAAAACTTTCTAATAAATTTTAAATTTATGCGTTAATTTTAAGGGCTGTTCTTTACTCAAAGGAAGTGGAAGTGATGGACTGTATGGTGTTTTGACTCAGCAGAAAATAAATGAAAGTAAAGGTGCATTTAAATCAAACTAACGTTATAAAATAAACTTCTTTTCATTTTTCTGATATGTATTGATGAATTAACAGCACTTAAATAAGAGAAACTAGCCTATGTTTTTGTATTTTTCTGAGATAATATTCTTTAAGCTGAAATCAAACACTACTTTATGCAAAAATTACAATGCAAAAGATTCACTATGTTTTGTTTTTCACTTTAAAAAATGCTAAAAAAAAGTACTATGCATCTACAATGCACTACTTGAGTAAACTTGACACTTATAAATTGTATAAAAACTACAAACTGAAGTAAACAGGCAGACAGGACCAAAAGACCAGCAAGACAAGCAGGCTAGGACCCTAGCTTGGGTGCAAACACTGACACAAAATCAATGCAGACTTTAAACAGGTAAGTGCAAACCAATAACTGACAGAAAGAAGACTGGAAAGACAGAGTCTAAGACCCTGATCACTGATCTAGACTTAGGCACTCTCACCAACAACCCAAACAGGCCAGAAAACTTCAAGATGCAAACAGTAAATAAAACAAGTAAAAAATAACTCAAGGGCTTTCAAAAGCACTAAGATGTGATCACCTGAGACATTCAAACAACTCTACAGCACTCTTAAAGAAAGTCTTCTCAGAAAACAGGACTTATAACAGGAAAAAGAACAAGCAAACTTTCACATAGAAATCCCAATTTTCAGGAGTACTCGCGACTGTCTAGCAGTGCAAGTCCCGAATGATTCGCGACTGTTCAATGGAACAACCCGCGAATGCAACTCAATATTCGCGACTGTCCAGAAGGACAACCCGCGAATGGGTATAAAAATTTCTCAAAAAACAGGGAAAAAACCCAAGACTTTCAAATGCTGAAGTAATTAAGAAGTAGGATAAAAATCACAAGCAGACTTCAAGCAAACACTGGTCAGGAAAAATAGAAAAAGACCTAAAGCAGACTAGGCTTCCCCAGCAGAGTCGCCAGTTCTATTGTACAGGATAATTCACCTAATAACCTAGGTCTGGGGGGTTACCAACATACTCATTACTTGCAGACAACTTGACTCTAAAAGCACAGAATAGGAAATAGGAAAGTAAAAGGACTTACTTGTATTAAACGAAGGTTGATCCTTGCTATCTTCTTCCTTTCTGATCCACTTCCAAAGTCTCCAGGATAGTTCCTCCTTCACCTGTTAATAAACACTTCTCCAGATGCAAGATGATTCATATATACAGATGCAGGTTAGGCAAATCATATATCATATTGAAATGTAAACATTTACCAATCTACAAGATATGAAACACATTTGGAAGAATTAATATCTTTATTAACAATAATAGAAAGAGTTTAGGTTACAACCCAATGTTTGAACAAGGACTCCTCTGTCACCAAAGGACTCTGAGTTTCTCTGCTCCAAAGATTTCTGTAGACAATCCACCAGCATAACTTTTCTCTCCAAGTATGACTACCAAACACCCTCCCCAAGGCCTCTATTTATATGGATGAAATGAGGAAGTTCTCGAAGGTTAGGGAGGTTATAGCAGTTAGGAAGATTAAATTAAATGATTGAACTAATCTCCCATTAGCGTGTGATTTTATATTTTAATTTTGAGAAAACCATTCGTGGGTCTGTAATAGAACAACTCGCGAATAATTCGCGACTCTATAGAAGCGCAACTCGCGAATACAAGGATTCACGACTTGCTGAATAGGAAACTCGCGAATGATGCGCGAGTTGTCAATAGAGAGAGTCGTGAATACAACTCAAAATGACAAAAAGGCAAAGTAACCAGCTGGGCATATAGGGAATGTACTTCATCATAAGCCAAGGTATAGTAAATATGGGCAAACCTCTATCCATAAGTGTCCTTTTGTGTGCCAACCTGAGGGAAGTCAACACTCGAACAGAGAGGTGCCATTCAGGTGTATAACAGTTGGCAGCTCCAAGCTGTCCATTTCCTTTGCCAACACCCTTAGTTCCACATTGTCCACATAAGAAATATCTGGGAGATGTGTGCAAGTGGCTCTGAAAGCATGCAATATCTCAAAATCCTTAGTTTATCCACTATTGTCTTCCTATACAAAGAATGTTGCATATCTTCAAATTTATTATGGTCCAGTCTGCATCTAACCAATTGTGCATGGTATTTTGCTTGAGAAAACAGTTTACCACTTTCTTCCCCGATGAAAGAAAAACCCTTCTTAAACACAGGTGTAAATAATTCAATAGACATATTGAATTGATGTTGCATTATATCAATTTTGGCCTGTATCATGTCAATATGTTGATGCTTACCCACAACTTTCCTTGCCCAAGTGATGACTAAAATTATTTCTTTAATCCCTGTAGTATTTAAAACATCTTTTGACAAGCTATTTAGGAAACTAACTGTGTTATTAGCTGTGTCGATGGGATTTTTATTCAAAACTTCTTTCACTACTATACAACTTTGTCTAGCAGCTTGTATAGCAATTTCTTTGTCTGAGATGCAACTGAGATAGGGCCCAAGTTTTCCTGCTTCAGCTATAATCATATCCCAAATGATATGTTTAGCTCTTTGAATAGGAAGTTGTCCAGTCAACTGCTTCATTAGTTTATCATTTTTGTCCAGGAGGTCTTTACATTTATTCTCCGTGGATTTTCTCTCCTCTTTCTTTAGGGTTGCATTTTCTAAAAAAAAAATTTTCATTCTTCAATCCAACAATCTCTAAGTCTCTCAGGATAACCTGGGACATTACTTGCACAATGGATTCCTTGTTAGCTTGTGCAGGAGGTGGAATGATTTGTACCTCAAGTTCCTTTCCTTTTTATTTACTTCCTTCTCTAACTCAGCTTGCTTTTGCTTGAGGGATTTCACATTATCTGTCAACAACACTCTTTCTTTCCCCCATTCTCTTTTTCTTCAGCAAACTTCAAAATTTTTGCTTTGCAGTTGTTGAGCTCATCATTCAATGTTTGTTTAAATTTCTCCAGCTCTGTAAGCTCTGAAGCTTGAATAAGCTCAGTGGTATGTATTTTCAGTTTCTTTTTCAGCAATTAAATGGTATTTTATTTTTCTGTAAGCAACTTTTGAGTTTCTCCTCCTTTATTTTTCTCACTGTTAGCAGTCAATAGATCTCCCTAGAGTTTTTTTATTTGTTGCTCTTTATTTTCCACCTTCTCCTGTCTCAACTAATTTTCAATTTTAGATTTGGTGGATTGTAACCTAGACACCTTCAATTTTGCTTTGAGCATATCACTAAATATGACCTATCCAGTATGCTTATGCAAATGGATGGTATCTGGCACAGGGATATTTTCCATATTCTTCCTCATTTCTGCTACTTTATTCTTAGTGGCTACTGCTAGGTTTAAAGTGTTTTGAGTATGATCCCTAACAATAACTAAAGAAACATCCTTATTTGATATTTTCTTACCTCAGCATATAATTTCAAAGATTCATCCATTGATGTTTCTTTGTCATCTATGTATTTATCAAACAACTCTACTTTGGTCTTGAATTGAGTTGTAGATTCTTCAGAAGTCTCCGAAAAAACATACTCCTTTATCTCAAAAACTAGGCCTTTCACCTTCATTTGTTTTTTCTTCCCTTCAGTCTTTGTCACCTTTACCATTTCACCTTCCACTTCAACCTTTTGTTTCTTTGATGTTGCTGAATTATCTTCATGCTCTATTTCCATAGCATCATAAAATGATCTTTTATTAGTCATTCCAGAATGACTAGTAATAGGAGTAATTACCTACGGTCCTGGGACAATAGCCAATAGATATGGTTGTGTGACATTAGTATCATGCATTGGTGATTTATAATCTTCCTGCATATCATCCTCATTTTTCACTAACAAAGGATAATATGACCAGTTTGCACCTCTAGCCAAGCCTTTGACCTCTTGATGTTCAAATGTCTTGTTCTTATTCACTTGCTTCCTTATAGAAATGATGTGATGGGGGTCATAATTTATTGCAACATCTGTATGAAACCCCATCTCCTTAAGCAAGATTTCTATTATAGGTAATGCAACTTCACTTTTAATGATGAATGGTCCAACCAACCAAGGAAATTTAATCTCTGAAGCTTTTTTGAAACTTATAAAATGTTCATTTTCCACAATTAGCTTATGTTTGATCAACTCAAGTGCAACGAATATTTGAGTGAGAAATGCAAGTAGGATATATGGATCATGAGTGAATCCATATATCCTTATGACTGTGTGTTCTTCAAATAAAAACCAATCACCAATTCTCTTGTCTGATGAAAACTACAAAAATTCCCTCATGGCTAGAAAAACTATGGGCAATTGTTCTGGAAAAAGACCTTGTAAACTTCAGCAATTAAAATGTTCATGTATTTGAGGAAACTCATGTTGATATCATCAGTCAAAACCATCTCTGGTAGTTGCAAATTTTCTTCATTGAAAAATAGGACCATCCTCACTAAATGAGACTAGAATATGAAATACTTTGTACTGTGGAAATTCACCAACTGAGAGTGAATGCTCTCAGCTAGGAATTCATCAAAACTAAGGAAAATTGACTGGGGTGACTAGGGCTCAACTGGACTGGTACTGACTTTGAAAAGGAGATTCATTAATAACTCAGTAACATACTTGTCAGTATCTAAACATAAGAAGGGAACTGACATAGAAGAGAGCTCTGCAAATGTCTGGTGGATGGTTGAAGGTTTCTTAGAGTCTTAGTAGGTCGGTGGAGCCCTATCAGCAAAAATCGAGATGGTTCTTGCTCCTCCTCAGGGGGAGAGGGACCGTGGGAGCCCGGAAGATGTGGAGGTAGAGATAGCCACAATGGGATCAGATAAGGACAAAGGAAAAGCAGTATTCAATGCCCAGACAAATGCCAAAGATGGGGAAGGGTGCAGTGGAACAAGAAAAGAGGAAGTTATTAACCAAGGTACAAGAAGGACAGGACAATGTGTCCCAAAATCCAATACGATCCCACGACTGTAGATCAAGTCAGACAGAGTTAGGGAGGAAATTCAATATATGAAGTAAAGGGCCCTCATAGGCAAATTCGTGGGGATCTGGCCCACAGAAAAGATGTTGGTGGGATAGATAAACTCAACATGGAAACCCCAAGGTCACTATGACCTCCAACTGGGAGCTAAAGGCTTCTTTACAATCATATTATTCAACGAATAGGATAGAACTAAGATCTTCGAGAATGGCCCCTACTTTTTCAACTCGGCAGGTCTTTTCTTGAGACCCTAGAAAGAGCGATTCAACCCAAACAAAGAAAATCTGACTATCGCTCCGGTTTGGATCAGAATGTATTTCCTACCTTCAGAATACTGGAAGGAATAAATTCTAATAGATATAGGGAACTCTTTAGGGACCTTCACCAAAGTCTCTGAACAAACAAGACAGAGGAAATACATCTCGTTCGCCAGGATCTGCATTTACCTAGACATCTCAAGAGATCTACCTGATGGAATAGAGTTAACATGGGAAGATGAGGAATGGTTTCAAGCCATAGATTATGAGCAAATCCCATTCAGATGCAGACGCTGCCATGAATATGGGAATTTGTTCAAAGAATGGCCCCAAAATAAGAGATCAGGCGGGAAGCAAGAGCAAGATCATCTGGATGGGGAAGGTTTCACTAAAATCCAAAATAAAAAGAGGCAAGCCAGAGAGACTTCGGGCCCAAATGTACACAAAATGGTGCAAACCCAGAATCGATTCACAACCCTTCAAGAAGATCAGTCAATAAAAATGGCCAAGGCTCAAACAGCAGCAACGTAGGACAAAAATCCAAGCAATCATCAAGGGGAAGAGGACAAAGAAACACCAGGAGATGTCAAGATTCTAGCCCCAATGGACTCCCCAAGCACCAAGACTACTTCCCCAGATGGCTGCACTCTAATCTGACCTAAGGAGTCCCAAATAGATCCAAGATCTAGGGAAGGCATTCCAGAAGACATGGAAGTAGGAGATCTAGACCTTGACAGAATGGAGGCAGCTTGCTCGGATCAAGATCCAGCAAAGATCCCTCTACAGTAAGTATCTCTTCTAGAGAAAGCGATCATCCAAGCCAAGAATGAAAATACCATAGGAGTAGTGACAGAATCTCTCAAAGTCACAGATGAGAAAGGGAAAAACTCAAAAAAAAGACAAAAGAGGAAGACCAAGTAATATCCAGAGAATCAAAGCAATAGGAGAACAACTGGTGGCTTCAGGGCAGTATCCAACCATAGATGTAGCCCTCTCTCCCCCCAATCAATTCCTTCTCAATGCAGATTACAACCTGGAACATCAGAGGTTGTAACAGTGTGCTAAAGAAGAGCATATTGAAAAGAAGAATCGATAGGGATAATTCAGGGATAATCTTCCATCAAGAAACTAAATGCTTGGGAGAAGAATTAGCAAAGACAGCCCAAAAAGTCTGGAAGGGATGTGAATCGATCGCCATTGATGCTAGAGGAGCAGCTGGGGGGCTCGGTATTCTCTGGAATCCCCGAATGGTGACCTTATCAGGGTTTCTCACCACCACCTATTCTATTTCAGCTAAGTTCAACATCATCGGCACCAGAACCCGAGGATTCATCTCCAATGTCTATGGCCCTTCGAAGGCAGACCAGAAGCAGGCTTTTATCAAGTCTCTCACAGATCTAAAAACTCTTGCTCAGAACAAAGTATGGATTATTTGAGGTGACTTCAATTCGATAAGGAATCTCGATGAAAAAAAAGGTGGTATCCACAGCTTAAACTCGGGAAGCACTCTTTTCAACAACACCATCTCTGACCTGGATTTGATTAATGTTAGAATGCCCAACGGTATTTTCACCTAGAACAACAAAAAATCAGGGGACAGAGGTATCACTTGCAGACTTAACAGATTTCTACTATCTGAACTGGTCATGATGGCTGGAGGAAACCTCAGAGCGATTGTCCTCCCAGCGGCAGGATCGGACCACTGGCCCATAACTATGGAATGGGAAAATGCTGGAGTCCACCCTCGAAAACCTTTTCAATTTGAAAAATTCTGGCTCCTCCATCTAGAATTCCAAGAGAAACTCAAAGATTGGTGGGCAAACTCACCCCCTATTAGGGGCACTCAAATGTATCAGTTCCAGCAAAAGCTGAAACACCTCAAAGAGCGCATTAAAAAATGGAAGAAGGATTCCTTCGGCAATATTTTTCAAGAAAAGCAAGTTTTAAAGACCAAGATCTAGGACCTTCAGTCCCAAGTTATGCTCAATGGTTACACCGAAGATCTGAGGCTTCAGGAAAAGACCCTCTTGCAGGAATTCAATCAAAGAGAGAGACAAGAGGAAGTCTATTGGAGGCAAAAATCCCATATCAAGTGGCTCCAAGAAGGGGAACGTAACACAAGCTTCTTCCATAAAGTGACCATTCAACACAAGCAGGGCAACAGATTGAACAGACTGAAGAAGGAGGATGGGAGCATTGCTGAAACCCAAGAGGATCTGGAGAACACTCTTAACCATTACTTTGCTAACCTCTTGCAGGAACCGGATGGAGATAGGGAGGAAGCTTAAAGAGAGGTTCTTAGACACATTCCCAAATTAATCACAGAGGACCAAAACAAAGTGCTTGGCAAAGCTACAGAAATTTCTGAAGTATAAATGGCGGTGAATCAAATGGTAAAAGATAAAGCATCGGGTCCTGATGGCTTCACTTCTAATTTTTTCCATACAGGATGGGAATGGCTGAAAGAAGAAATAGTGGCCCTGGTGGAGGACTCTTGGATATCGGGTAATATCCTCAAAGCTCTTAACTCAAATTTTATGGCTCTCATCCCAAAAGAAAGTGGCACAAAAGACCCTGGCAAACTTAGACCGATCTCCCTATGCAATGTCATCTATAAAATTATCTCAAAGGTAATAGCTAATCGGCTGAAGCCCATCCTTCCTCTTATCATCTCTCCAAAGCAAGCTGGCTTCATGGAAGGCAGACAAATCTTGGATGGCATCATTCTAGTCCACAAAACTATCCACTCCCTCAAAGCAACCAAGACTCTAGGTATGCTTCTAAAACTTGATTTGTCCAAAGCCTATGATAAATTGAACAGGCATTTTTTGGAGGGAATTTTAAAAGCATTTGGTTTTGCGAATGAATGGACTAATTGGATCATGAATTTGGTTTCCTCTACTTTTTTCTCCATTCTGGTTAATGGTTCTCCCTCATGCCCTTTCAATGCTTCTAGAGGAATAAGATAGGGAGACCCATTATCTCCCTTCCTCTTCATTATTGCGGCTGAAGGACTTGGAAGACTGCTCAAGAACAGGCGAGTAGAGAATAAAATCTGTGGCTTGTCCTTAACGAAAGGAATGGACCCACAAACCCACCAATAGTTTGTGGATGACAATAGGATGATGGGCCCATCCTCGGTGCAAGAACCTAGGGGAATTAAAGATTGTTTGGATACATTTCTTGAAGCCAGTGGCCTTGAAATCAACAAGGAGAAATATCAAACCTACTTTTTCAACACCCCCAGGATTAGTAAGCGAAACATCCTAAGAATCTTGGAATTTCAGAAAGAAATCATCCCTCCTAAGTATCTAGGAGCCCTGATGGCAGAATCTACTATCAATCAAGTATCTTGGAAAGAGTTTCTGGACAAAATTAACAAAAAGCTCAACCTTTGGACCTTCAGAGCCCTTAATTTTCCAAGCAGACTTATCCTGGTGAAATCGGTCCTGCAGGCAATGCCAATGTACCTATTTTCAGTTTTGGTAGCCCCGAAAGCCATCATCAAACAAATTAGGAACATTCAGAGACAATTCCTATGGGGGGGAACTAAATATATCAGAAAATGGCCTTTGGTGGACTGGCAAACCATCTGCACTCCGAAGAGCTTAGGAGGTTTGGGCCTCATAGATCCTTTGGATAATAATAAAGTCATGAGTGCAAATATCTGGTGGAGATGGGTGAACTACAATGAAGAACCGTGGGCCAAAATGTGGCATTTGAAATATGCGCCCCAATGGCCACAACACTCCTTGGTTAGGTTTGGTGAAGATCCCCCTGGATCTAGCATTTGGAAAATGGCTCAGGAAAATCGGGGGTTGGTGCAAAAACACAGTTTCTGGGAAGTTAGGAATGGCCAAAATGCAATATTCTCGAGTGAAGCTCTGAACCAGGAACCAGCTATTTCATGTGGAGAAGACACACCTCACTTACGTTCCTCCTCCATAACAATTCAATGGCTAAAGTGGTGGAATTCTAGGATCACAACATTGCAGATCAGAGGGTTAGAAGATGGAAGGGAAAGCAATGGTGGCAAGACAAAGCACCAGGGGAAGACTTAGATAACTTCCTAGATGAGCTCCCCAAGAAAAGTTTCTCCCTAAGTGCGGAACCAGATAAGCTAAGGTGGGGGTGCTCAACCTCAAGAAATTTCAATCCAAAAGAAGCCATAGGTTTGTTAACGGAAACCCTCAATGTTATCCCAGAAGCTAAATGGATTAAAATCTGGAAGGGAGGGTGGTGGCCCAAAGTTTCAATTTTCTGCTGGCTTGTCAGTAAGTGCCACATCCTAACCTGGGATAACTTACAGGTCAGAGGTTTTCATGGGCCATCCCGCTGTTGTATGTGTGAAGAGAAGGATGAAACTATTAATCACTTGCTAGATGAATGCAGGGTTGCTAACTCCTTATGGGAGAGGGGGGAGACCATATTCAGAAAAGATCAGAGACACAGAGGAAGACTAGATTTAACTATTGCAGAATGGCCCACAAATAGCTTCAAAAACAAAATTGTGAATCATCTATGGGAGCTTTTCCCTGGCTTCACAATATGGGAAATATGGAAAACAAGAAACAAACAAATATTCGAGAATAAAGCTAGGAAACCCAAGGAGATGTGGAACTCCATTGAAATCCATATGAAAGAAACTATAACATTGCAATCTTAGTCGCAAGAAGAATTTAGTGCGGAAAGCAATGAGCGGAGTATTTTGCAAGATTTTGGGTTAGAAGAATTACCTCCAGACAATTCAACTCTCCCGAGGCCGGTGCAAACTTCCTCTGGTGGTGGAAGGGGATTCCCAAATCATTATCAACACCACTCTCAAACTCCAAGCAGGATCCCTCACATCCCAAGTTTCCAAAAACTGGATATGGGAGAGCAGATTATCAGTCCTCTGGCAGATCCTCGCAGGAGAGGAAGCCTTACTACTAACTCACGTCAAGTAGGAAGGGAACAGGGTGGCGAATGCCATGGCTAACACAGGAGTGGAGAGTGAGTTTTCCTTTCATGCAGAGACAAAGGAAGACAAAGGAAAAACACAACAAATTTGGAGCGGTTGTTTCAAGGTGGCGGAGCAAGATGTGAGGCTAAACGCTCCACATTATGCATGTGAATGACAGGTGGCCCTGATCTAAGGGGAGGTATGAAAATGGTGTGTCGTCATCTCAGCAGGGCCCACTACAATTTAATCGACAATCATGGCCAGATAAGGGAGTCATCACTGGCCAGATGGGGAACGGTGAGGCCTGTCTCAGCTTACGGCCTTTTTAGCCATAACACGTGGATCATTTCTGTTTTTCGGCGCTCAACATGCGGTCGGCGTATGATGCACATGGTCCCTACACATGACAGCCTTGATAATGGATGGAAAGATCGGCTTTACAATCACTGCGAGGGTTGTGATAAAGATGGACTCGTGGGAAGGAGAGAAGTTAGAAGAGTGGGTACTGCACTTGACAGGCATCATTATGGTCCGAAAGCTATGAAGGAGGGTCGTATCCATTGGCATGCTGTAAAACTTGAGGTCGTGAATCGCTCACAAAGGATGAGAGATCGTCCCGAGCGTGACGAGATACAAAGCATCATGATAGGTTCAGGGAGAGTAAAGGTAGGGGATCGCAGGGGAAGATTCTGGGCTACGGAAATTCCTATTTATATCCATTCGATGGAGGCTCTACTCACATACAATTCCCTTTTCTCCTTTCTGTTTCTGTCTTCTGCCTATTTGAAAGACTACGCAATGCCAAGATTGCGAAGGGTAAGATCCAGAGCGAGAGGCCATAATCATGGGAGAAACCTCAATGATGCTTCTACTGATGCGAAGGCAGAGCCATTGCCCCAAGCTAGAAGCATTCTGGGTGTTGTTCCTTTTAATTGGGGTGATCAGTACCTATCTGAAACACCCATTGTGGTCGATGCCTTCATTGCAATTATGGAAATCGACCTCCTCAGGGAGTTCAAAGCGATTATGGGTATCCCCCTGGTCCCCAACCCATACTGGTCCACGTGCATCTTATTAGCCCATGACATACAAGCAAAAATCCAAACAGCTCAAGGCATTCGCGGGGCTTTGGATACCATTCGCCGAGGGCAATAGGAAAGTGCGGTTGGGTTCCGCCTTTTGGAACAGATCAAACATAACTTGCTAACAAATCCTGAAGCCGAGTCCAAGAATCTAGGGCAAACTCCAATTAATTCTCCATCCCCTGCCACGCAACCTCTCTGGGAGGAGTTTCCAAGTAATCTTCCTAGCCAAACTGGTCTCTAGCAGGTTTTGCGTTCAAAAGTTAGTCGGCCCTCTATGTTTTGTTGTTCAACAATGTTCGTTGTTAGGCACGCGGAAGAGTCCCATGCTTCAGTATATTATCGCTTGATTGCTTTCGACATCTGCCTTTGTAAAAGGCCCTAGTGTTGTACTGCTTCCCTCTGGGTTTTTTATAGGCTTCTTTAATGTTTGATAGGCAGTTTGTGGTCTGTTCAGGAAATAGGAAATTTTGACTCCTGTGTTTTGAGAACTAGGCATCTTCAAGCCTGCTCTTCCTTTTGATTCTGTAAGCAGTATCATTCTTTTACGGGTTGGATCTTTTTCCTAGGCTGAAGGTCATGTCTCATCGACCGGTGGATCAGCCTCTCCTTGTAACTTTTTTGTATTATAATAGAATCTCTTACTTATAAAAAAAAAAGCATCTACACCTAAGAATTGACTCATTAGTGAAATGGCCAACTTGGTTTCATCATTAAACAATTTTGTGTCTACAGGGAAAGCTTGATTTTGTAGGGACACATCTGGTTTAAAACATGTAGTAAAAAAAATTATGTTTATGTTCAATGGTTGCTTCTCAGAATGACTAGACCAGGTTTTCTTCGTTGAAATATTCACAGTGTTGGGTGAATGTGGAGGGAACTGCAAGGGAATCACGGACGACTAACGAGCTAATAGGACACAAAATCTTAGTCTTATTCGAATCCATATTTACCCTCTTGGAAGAGGAATAATTAGAAGCGCACTAGTCAATGAAATCAGGAAAACTTAGGGTTTGCTCACGATAGAAAATATGAAAATGAAAGTTGTAAACACCATTTACGTCTTTACCCTGATATTTAAATGTTTTGAACTTAGTTTGTAATTGGTTAATGGAGGCAAAAGATAACAGGGTATCGAAAATTTCACTATCCTTTCCCTCAAACACCTCTTCAATTTTATGAAACTCATGGGCCTGAGTTTCTATTTCCCCTCCACTATCCATTTTTATATTGTTTGGTAGGTGAGAAGTGGCCTACCTAGTCAGCTGACGGGTGGACTTGAATCTGTATGAGTTGGATTCTTCTACGCACACTAAGCTTTCTTCTTCCAATGCACAAAAAGACAAATGGTCCTCCTCCACGTGCTTTCCCTTTATAGTATTTTATGTTTCAGAATCCTTTTTTATTCTTCATATATATTTCCCATGTGAATCTCCCTCTATTCGCAGCTTTGATCTCTTTTATCTCTAGTCGTTAATCTTGATCATTGTTTTAACCTTACCTTCCCAATTCCGCTTCCCTATCTAACTTTAGCCTCCCTCCGATTCTCGGCTACAGATCTTTTCATAGTCGTAGATCCATCATCCCTTTGTTCACCACCATAGATATTTTTGCTAGTTTACTGCCACCCATCCAGAAATTAAATAACCAACTGCTTTCACCAGTGGATTAGCGAATAGCCATTGATCTCATTATCCATGAATCTAAACCATTGATTAATCCAAACCTTTAAATATTCTGCCCAGATTCAAATTTACAAATAGTATGCACCTTTCTCCAGTGGACTCAACCTCGGTTGTAGATCTTCATCATCCTTGATCCTAGCATTCGATTACTTTTCCCCTTTAACTGATTCCGTTGAGGCTCATGAAAATTATATTTGTGCATCTTATAGTAGCGAAATATCTCTGGACTGTAGATCATTTCATCACCAAATCTCCACCCTCGATCCTGTGGGCCCTTTAATCCATTCCGTTGATTCTAACATTTCTTCTCTCAATGCAACTTCAATCGGCGGAATGATCCTTAACCATCGATCTTGATCACGCATTGATCTCAACCATTGATCTATGCGGACTATACCACCTTCCACCGATTTCCAGCTATACTTTTCTTGTGCATGTTCACCCAATGGAATGTTTGTGGACCGTCAATCACTTTCTCCTCTCAATATTTGTTGTTGGTTTATGCAGCATGTAAGATTTTCCGCTGATTGAAAATTTTTATTCGTCCATGCTAGTTCCATTGGCGGAATCAATATCAACTGCAGATCTATTTTACCTTTTTGCCTAACCATTGATCTTTGCTCCCCTTTACTTCATTCCCCTGGCTTCTTATACTTCTTATTTCATGCATCTTTGGCTAGCGTATTTAGTGACAGTCGTAGATCTTCCCATCTACAGATCTATGCCATCGAAAGATATAACATGATAACACATGTGCGGATTATGATTTAAACTTATTTCTAAATCTTAAATCATGATATATACTCTAGAAAAAACTCCTTTGCACCTTATGATGTACCTTTGGCATATTATAATTTTTTTCACACCACGCCTTATTGTTCTAAGGTATTCCCCTTTCCAACTGCTAACCAGAAATGGTGCCAACACCCGAAGTAAGCCACCTAAAGATATTCAATTGTCCTGTATACTTACATATTCCAAAGGAGAAAAGATCAAAATTGGACTCTTCAAGAAAGACGGGAATATTTGTTGGATACAGTGATCAGTCAAAATATTATATAATCTATATTCCTGGTTTCCATAAGATCGATATTAGTAGATATGTTATATTTGATGAAGATACAACCTTCACCAAATCCAGAAATATCTATGCAGATGATTATCATGAAGAAGAGGAGGAGGCTCCTAGAACCACAAAAGCTACCAGGCCACCAGTTAGAAACATTGAAGAAGATACTATACCAGAAGATCATGACCTAGCAAAACCCTAAGGACCCATGGAGACACCCCAGGAGATGATCTCAACAAAAAGAATACCAAGTTGGACTCGTGATATAATCAAAGAAGCAAAAATATACGGTGCACCATAAGGAAGCAAGAGACAAATAATCTACTCAAACTATGTGGCATTAATGGTTAACCTTGTTGATGAAGAACCCACATGTTTTGAAGAAGCTTCAAAGAAGAAGGAATGGATGAAGGTCATGATCGAAGAGTACCAATCTATAATATATAATGATGTTTGGGATGTGGTGCCAAGACCAAAGGACAAGTCAATATTTTATTTAAAATGGATTTTCAAGACAAAGCATTCAACAGATGAAAGTATTGAAAAGTTTAAAGCAAGATTTGTTGCACGAGAATTTTCACAAAAGAAGGAATTTATTGTGAAGAAACCTTTGCACCAGTAGCAAGATATACTTCTATCAAACAAGATATACTTCTATCAAAACTATCCTTGGCTTTCCATCCAAGATGAAATGGAAGCTACTTCAAATGGGCGTAAAAACAACCTTCCTAAATGGCGTTATAGAAGAAGAAATATGTATTGAACAAACACCAAGATTTGAGAATCACAAAAAAGGGACACACATATGCATATTAAAGAAACTCTATATGGGTTAAAACAAGCACCCAGAGCATGGTATGGAAGAATTGATGGATTCTTGATGAACTTAGATTTACCAAAATTAAATTTGATTCCAACCTTTACTATAAGGTTGAAAATGATGGGATCATGATATTATTGTTGTATGTAGATGATATATTTTTTACATGAAATGAGAAGCTCATCAACGAATGTAAGAAGAAACTTGCGGCAGAATTTGAGATGAAAGACCTTGGCACAATGCATTATTTCCTAGGTTTTGAAGTATGGTGGTTTCCATATGAGATTTTCCTAAACCTAGGAAAATATACAATTGAGATCCTAAATATGTTTGGGATGTTGGATTGCAAGGCAATGAACACTCCGATGGTGACAAACCTGGATCTCCTGAATGATGAGTCTTCGGAAAGAGTAGATGTCACATTATACAGACATATTATTGGCTCACTAATGTATTTGAAAAATACAAGACCAGATATATGTTCTGTTGTGAACACCTTAAGTAGGTATATGATGGATCCCCGACATGTTCATCTAGTTGTAGCAAAACATGTGATGAGGTACCTAAAAGGTACATTGGAGTCTGTCCTCGAATATGCAAAAAGAGCACCTCAAGATGTTGTTTCAGTTTGGGAGTGGGTGTGATCTCATGGCTTAGTAGAAATCAAACTAGTGTTGCCCTCAGTACAACTGAGGTTGAGTACATTGCAATATGTTCATCCTGTAGCGAAGCAATATGGCTTCACAAACTATTGACAGGATTATTTGATGTCGAGATAGATGCAATTGATATTTATTGTGACAACCAAAGTTGCATCAAGCTAATAGAGAACTCGATGTTTCATGATAAGTCAAATCATATAGAGATAAATTATCACTACATCCAGGATATGGTGCAGAGAGGAGTCGTGAAGCTCCAGTACGTTCCTACAGAGGAACAAGTTGTAGATGTGTTAACTAAGCCTTTGTCTCATGTATAGTTTGAACACTTTCGAGACAAGCTTGGTGTAGTCTGAAAGGACCTCCCTGGAAAGAGGGAGTGATGAAAAGATTACTATTGAGAATGAGATGGTAATGGTATGCCAGAGAAGAAAAGGCCAGTTGAGTATGCTTATCAGATATTGATGAGGTTTGACATTAATTTGCAGACTAGTGTATCCTAGCATTCATTTTCCGAGGATGGTCCTGCAGAAAAGAACACTCTCTTGTTGAGAGTGGTCCTATCACTTGTCGTCTGAGGATGGTCATGCGAACAATAGTACTCTCATATTGAGAGTGGTCCTGCATTCATTTACGAACGAGATTTGCATTCATTTGCAAACGACAATATCCTACTTGAGGATGGTCCTGTGGACAAGAACACTCTCTTGTTGAGAGTGTTCCTAGCACTTGTCGATTGAAGATGGTCTTGAGGACGATAGTACTCTCATATTGAGAATGGTCCTGCATTCAGTTGCGGATGATAGTACTCTCATATTGAGAGTGGTCCTGCATTCACTTGCGGACGAGATCTACATTCATTTTCGAATGACATTATCCTACTTGAGGATGGTCCTGCAGACAATAACACTCTCTTGTTGAGAGTGGTCCTAGCACTTTCTGGATGAGGATGGTCCTACAGACGATAGTACTCTCATATTGAGAGTGGTCATGCATTCATTTGCGGACGAGATCCTGCATTCATTTGCAGACAATAATATCCTACTTAAGGATGGTCCTGTGGACAAGAACACTCTCTTTGTAACAAACATAAATAATAACAATAATTAAATAAATAAACACAATTGATAAAATAAAAATCAATTAAGAGACACGTCCCTTGGTGAATAGTCACCAAGAAGGCCTATTAATACAAATTTCATTATCAATGTAAATCATCATCTTTTATATATTTATCAATTATTCGGCAATTATATTTTTACTATGGAATAATCGTCAATTGGTTGAATAATCCATTGGAGGGTTTCAAATATAGCCTACCTTGCACCAAATCCCTTACTATCTAGCCCACTATATCCTCTTTTCATAAGAGGGGAAACCACTCTATCTTGATGCCTGTGTAGAAATCCAGATTGACATCCTCAAGGTATGCCCTTCCTCACTCTAAAACTCCCCATTCAAATTTATCAAACTATTGCTATAGATAATCCAATAGCCCCTCTGAATCTACCTTGAGGGGACTTACAGTCTTAGGTGGGACATAGAGCATAGAGGGAGGGAGAAGCTTAGGTGGGACCTCATGCATTTCAATTAATCTTGAATTAACGCAATTAGGATTTATGGGGATATATTTATTTGACAGGACAATAGGGCATTCAATATTTGGGTATTCGAGTAAGCAACCAGGGTAGGGCATAGAGCTACGAGGCAGGAACAAGTTAGGCAAGTATCTTGTATTCGAAACCCTCCAATGGATTAGTCAATCAATTGACGATAATTCCATAGTAAAAATATAGTTACCGAATAAATGATAAATATATAAAAGGTGATGATTTTGACTAATAATGAAAGCCGTATTAATTGGTATTCTTGGTGACTATTCACCAAGGGGCGTGTCTATTAATTGACTTTTAATTTATTAATTGTTTATATTTATTTAATTATTGTTATTATTTATGTTTGTTACAAAGCTTTGTCCTCAAAGCTTGTTTAGTGAAGGACTTATCAATTTTTCTTGTTCGTAACATCTTCTTGTGTCTCTCTTAAACCTGTAATTCCGACACTTGATGAAACATGGCGATATAATTTATGAATCCCTGAACTAAAATGTGGCATTTCTTTGGAAGTGATCCATCCGAGATTTACTTTCATCGGAGCGGACTATTGGTCGCCTTGCTGGATAAATCTTTCCATTTTCTGTTTAGGTTGTAGATTTTGTGTTTCGCATATGAAATCATAATTACCCTGTTTATGTTCATTTTAACCCTATCGTTAGTCAAAATGACTTTTATAATTGGGGTGTCGATAAGGAGTTTTTATTGTTTGCTTTTCTGTTGCATTGACTTCTTTTTGAACTCTAATGAGGACCGAACTTGTTTTTGTGTCTTCTTCGTCAACTTGAATTTATTTTTCGGAGAGTATAGAAAGTTCCTTCTGGATTTGCGCACTCTAAATCTCCTCTAATATTTAATCTTGTGAATTTTTTTCCTCTTTTAACTTCTTGATTTGTTGCTCTAATTCTTGATTAAAACTTCTTAGGTGTTGGTTTTCTTCCTCTTTATTTAGTAGTTTTCCTTCGGTGTCTTCGTTTGATTGTTTTGTCTTCTTGGTGCTTTTTAGCTTTCTGATTTTTCCAACTAATGTCTTGTTATGGTTTTTTAATTGATATATTTCTTCAGTGTTATTTGATAACGTGCTTTTGACACCTGTAATCTCTAATTTGTACATTTTTTTAATGTCGGTCTCTTTTAGCTGGAGTTCACTAATATGTTGCTAAAGTCAACCTATCTCTACTTCTTGACTTTCGAATGTTCTATGGACTTGCACCAATTTAGTATCTTTGTCCACGATGAGCTTGTTAGACACCTTATTTCTTCTTCCAAATCATTATCACTTTCATATGGTGATTTGTTGTCATTTTTTGACTTTTTGATCGTGTATTCTAGGTTTTGATTGTGAGCTTCTAAAAAGATATTTCTTTATCTTTATTAGATAACATTTTCTCAGTATCTCTTATGATTAGTTCCAGCTGTCGATTTTGATCTTTTAAGAGACACTTTTCATTGTCTCCTATTGATTTTAACAAATCATTCGTCTTAACCTCAACTTGTAGACATTTATTAGTCACCTTATATTGCTCCAACTTGTCCAATGATGTTTGTAATTGTGACTTAATTACTAAATATGAGTTTTCCATAGTTGCGATTACGACTTCGCTTCAATTTGTCTTTGTTTATTCGAGAGTAAGTAGATACAAAACTGGAATAATTTTAATGAAGTTCCTTTTGAGAGGAATTATTCTCTTCATTATCATAATAATGTATTAAATTTTATTTTGGGGTGGGGTAATAATAGTAAATTATTATTATTAATTCTCTTTGAACTTGTATAACGTAGGCTTTTTTTTTTAAATGTAATACTAATTATTGTTATTTTAAATAATAGTAATAATAATATTTTAAATTTGAAATGAGATAGAATTAGGGTTTTTGTTGTGGAGGATAGCGATGGAGAAGGCAACGAGGGAGTAAGTGATGTTGGTTGAATTTTCTGATCTCGTGGACTGGGGGAGAGTGAATAGCAGTGGGTGGATGGAAATGCGGTCAGTAGCGTCATGAGGAATGGAGGTAGCATTTGTGCAGTCTAGGATAATGGCGATGCGTTGGGAGGAACGTGTGTGGAGGGAGTAGCACCTTGAGGCTAAGATGTGGATGGCATGTGCATGGTCAAAGCGAGGGCTAGAGCGGAGGCATGGGCAAGTCGTTGGACGATGCGAGAATAGGAAGCAAGGGGTGGGGTGTAAGGTCATGTTTGGGAGGACGAAGGGAGGGCATAGGAGCACGAGGAAGAGCTATGAGGGAGAACAGAGCGTGAGAGTAATTTGATGGTGGTATGGAGAGGGAAAGGGAAGACTGAGAGAGGGGAGTCGAGGATGGCATAGAGGGTAGGAGGCGTTGGAGGGAGAATGCAACAGAGGTTGGACGCAACGAAGGAAGGTGTTGAGGGGAGGGGAAGGAAGAAGGGAGGTGAAGTTGCGTTGTGTAGGGGAGATGGAATGCGTGTGAAGGGAGAGGAGCATAGGCGTGAGTGAAGTGAGTTGGATGGAGGCTTGAGGAAGGGGGCTACGATGGGAAGTGAGCCCAGGAAGAGTGCAGGTGAAGAGCAGTGGAGATGGAGCAAGGATGGCAGCTTGTGCAAGAGTGACGGGGATGCATAAGAGACATGGAAGTGGAATGGTAGAGAGAACGCAATTGGGTTATGTGGAAGAATTCATGATGTTAGGGAAACCTGGAGTAAGGCCACAAGACAAAAATCATGCAAAGTCTGAGAATTATGGCCAAAGGCCCGAATTGACCAACAAGGCTCGGATAGCAATGAAACAACCTAGTTGGTTGTATTCGAGACCCTCCAATGGATTAGTCAACCAATAGACAATAATTCCATAGTAAAAATATGATTGTCAAATAATTGATAAATATATAAAAGATGATGATTTACATTGATAATGAAAGTTGTATTAACAGGCCTTCTTGGTGACTATTCACCAAGGGACGTGTCTCTTAATTGACTTTTAATTTATTAATTTTTTATATTTATTTAATTATTGTTATTATTTATGTTTGTTACACTCTTGTTAAGAGTGGTCCTAGCACTTGCCGACTGAGGATGGTCCTACAGATGATAGTACTCTCATATGGAGAGTGGTCTTGCATTCACTTGCAGACGAGTTCTTGCATTCAATTGCAGATGATGCTGTTCCAACATTTGTTTATGTTGTGGGTGATTCAGCTCAATATTTGTATAATAATGCTAGTGCAGATGATGCCAGAGATGATGGTGCTCAAGATGACAACAGAGATGTTCATGATGATGATGTTGATATAATTGTGAAAACTTCCTATGACATATAGATTCACCAGTTAGTTGTACGGATGTATTTTTTTAGAATACCTTCCTTGTTAAGAGGGAGTGTTAAAGAAATGTATATGTGGAAGATATTATATTTTGTATTATTATTATTACCCCTTCCGGAGATGTTGTTCCTCCAGTTAGGGATGTCATTGATGAATTTGGTCATGTAAAGTCTTGAGGTAAAACCTTCATTGTAAGTCGGGTCAGTAGTACCCACAAAAGTATTATTAAAATGTATTTTTGAGTCTTCCAAGGAAAGTCGACCCTGGCACCAAGGAGAAATCAGCCCTATTGGGTTATTAGGCCTCTCAACTGATTAGTATAAATAAGAGAGGCACCTCCCTCATTTGGACAAGCAGAACACTCAAGCAGTTGTGCTAGAGAGAGAAGGAGCAATCCATCTGGATGAGAGGAAGCAGTCTAGTCTTATTCTTTGGGTCTTATAGTGTACTTGGTCGAAGTCTATATAAATGAAGTTTTGTTAGGTTTTCTTCCCCACGAGGGTTTCCCAGGATAAATCTTTGTGTCCTCTTTTTTTCTGCTATGCTTGTTATTCTTTCAGAGATCCCTTTGTTTTGATATAACAACTTTTAAAATATGAACACTCAGCGATTTCAAGATCCATGTGCTTCAATGGCAGTAGAATGGGCTCACAGGGATGCACGGGAGGAAAAAATCAGTGCTGGGCAGAATAGGGGAGGGAGTGAGGGGCAAGCACAGTGGTGGGACGTAGCTTCCCTTCCTCCATGCATTAACTTGACGTAACGCTCTATATTGTTGGAACTTGACACGAACGACGAGACGACAACGTGCATAAACAATTGTAGTGGAGGTTTCTCTCGAGGAGCCAACCGACTAGGGGGTAAAGATGGAGATCAGAGAAGACGTCGGAGACCGTGAGACCATCGTTGGATGAAAATGGGTAACTAAAAGATTTATCAACTCGACTACATCGGATGGGCCTGGGTGAAAATCCTCAAGTCGATAGCTTACTCCTATGTAAACAGTTACAAAGTGGTCATCCGCTTTAGTCTCCATGTAACCTAATCATGTGAATGCCACCCGCTTTAGTCTCCCCATAACCTAATCATGTGCATGCCATGAGACCTGAAGTGGGGCATGACAACACCTGACGTGGAGACGAATATAACAATTTTAATATTATATATAAGTTGATTTTTATTTTCATTTACAAATAATTATGCCGATAGGATTTTTCTCTCCCAGGTCCGTTTTTGAAAACATGGTACCTTCTTAGTCGTCCCTCTCACCAATGATCTATTGCCCCGTGTAATTTTCCTTGTCCAACTAACATCCACCACGTGTTTTTGGATAAGTTTGGTTTGTTGTTACGTGTTCACTACGTCTAAGTCGGTTCCTATAACTCTGCATGTTGAATAAGTTTACATTTCCATTTCTTTATCAATTGCAGTGTTGGGAATCCTCCACATTTGGGATTTCTGAAATCTCTACGAATTTGAAGAATCATGCATTGTATGGAGCACCTGAAAAGGGAACTTCAGAGCATGACATCAGGGATATAATCATAGAGTACCTGAGTATTCAAGAGAGTGAATACACCATGGTTTTGACCGTGAGCAGGGCTCTGCCTTCAGTTTGTTAGCAGACCCATACCCATTTCAGCAAAACCAGAGGTTGTTGACTATGTATGATTATGCCAACGAATTAGTAAATTGGATGGCTCATAGTACAAGGGATAAGGGTGCAAAAACAGACTGTGGTTGGTTCATATGGCCTACTCTCAAGCTCTGTTCCACCGAGCTCCGTAAGCGGCTCCTGGCCTACTCTTAGGATCCGTTCCACCAAGCTCAGTAAGCAGATCCTGCGTAAAAAGAAAATGAAGAAAGATTCCGCAGTTGGGATTTTCGTACTCCCTTGTGCAATCCAGGCTGACATGCACCAAATACTCTTATCAATGGATATCATTGGCACAACAGAATATTTGTCATGTATTGCTGGATGCAGAAGCTTTGGGTCCCGAGGATATGGAATCTCTTGGACTCTCTCTATTCAGGACATATTTCATTATTGTGTCGTTGTACAAGGTATTTGGTTGAGCTTATATTTTGTTTTTAAATGTAGTTTCAATTTTGTATTTCAACGGTTATTCACTGTATCGACCCAATCAAGGAGATAAAATACGCTGAAAAGAAATTCTGCAAGTACACAATATATTTTGTTTTTAGACGTAGTTTCAAGTTTGTATTTCAACGGTTATTCACTGTATCGACCCAATCAAGGAGATCAAATATGCTGAAAAGAAATTCTGCAAGTACACAATATTTGGACAGTAGGAAACTTAATATACATGTGTGCCAAAAGGTCTTTGGATAATGACGAAGGACTACACGCAAATCACATCTCCTCTATGAAATAAAGAGGCATTTCTCGCAACAGCAGGAACGATTTGTTGGTTTATAAAATTGATTTGGCTGGTACTATCGCTGGATTTATATACTTCCTGGCGGGTCAATAGAATCCAAAATTTCCAATACTTGAAGGCAAATAGTTCAGGTTTCTTTGGAACAAAACCATGAACCTCTATTTGGAGAAATCAACAGGGAAGCAGATAAAGCTATGGAGGCAGAACAAACCAAGAATTGATGATTTTGATTCATTACACTTAAGATCTGTGTAATTGCCTAATCATTGCAGCTTAGGTACCAGTTTAATTTTTAAAGATAATACGGTCCTGTCATATGAACTCAACATGGTTTGTTTGCCATAGCTTATCGATATTATAGATAGAACATGTAGTTTTTAGTATTTAATATAATGTAAGAAATTACCATAACTATAAATCTCTTATAGGGTAAGAATCATTCTTTCAATCTTACTTTCATCTTGCCCACCTATATTTCTTTGATATATGACTTGTACAACATATCTACAGTGAATATGTTTCTTAGTGTATATCATCGGTCTCTTATGGATTTTTTCAAAGAAATGGTGAGACCATTTATGTGTTTCTTTTAGCTTGTGATAAGTCTATTATGTCTCATCCGTCAACTTCAGAAAGATTTTTGAAGAGTATTAATGCGGAAAGGTGGGATGCTATAAATCACGCTACATCTGTATATGACTGCAGAAATATTTGTCACAGCGTTTTGGGAACTATTATTGTTTCAAATCTCTGTATTTTTGTTAGCTATCGCCATTTAGTTTGCCCCCATAAATTTTTACAAGTTTAGGTTTTGTACATAAGCTTAAGTCTGATGATGTAAACATAAATTGGTTAAAAGTGGTTGTATGTGTTCTTTGTAAACCTAGAACACGGGTCCATCTTAACTCTGGATGTATAGTCTATTTCACCTCTCTTTTCTATCATTTTTATTTGTAAATGTCATATCTACACCAAATATGTCTTAACTCTCTGTATATGTGTATATGTAAATCTGTCATCTCCATGTCAAATTTGTCTTAACTCTCTGTATTTGTAAATCTGTCATATCTATGCCAAATCTGTCTTTGACTCCGGATTTATTAAGCAGTTTCTCTTCTGTCATCTGGTATTTGTAATATCAATTTCTCCTTTTACCCTGCCAGCTGTATTTATTTTCTCTTTAGGTGCTCCTCCCTTCTCTTTTTATTTTTTAAACTATTTCCTCATCAAAGTCTTGTGGACATGAAATTTAGTTGTAAAATTGTGTGCCAACCAATATTTCCAACGCCAATTTTGGCCAGTCATTTGTAAAATATACCCATCATGTCAATATTCCAGTCGCTTGTTAGTTATAACCAAACTCTAAAAGCTTCTTGGTTTGAGTGGAACTTAAAGTTAATACTTTACAAGAATACTTCTACTAAATCATCCTTGGTTTGAGTGGAACATAAAAGTTAATACTTTACAAGAATGCTTCTGCTAAATCATCCTTTGCATATTGACTACGATCAAGCTTATCTTAACCCCTTGAATCATTAAAGCACTATATGTGACTTCTGTTATTGACTAGTAAAAAGCATTACACCAGTTTACAAAGATCCATATCAGTTTTCCTACTTTCTTACACTATATGTGACTTCTCTTATTGACTGGTAAAAAGCATTACACTAGTTTACAAAGATCCAAATCAGTTTGCAAGTCTAATGAGATATTGTAAGGTTTTCAAGGAAATAATATAGCACAAGAATCTTTCTTACAAAAATTGGATTTTGTAGGGCAGGACTTTCAATCCTGAATTTGAAAAACTACCTCTATCGTGCAAGTTGGGGAAGACTTCATTTATACACATTCAATAAAGAAGCTGTAGCATTTTTTTAAATATTTTGAGATAGGGTTGGTTGCATGGTATTTTTCATTATTATGGTAATTTTTTTCGTAGGTACTCTATTATTAAATAGCTTGTTGTTTCTTGTCTATAAATTTCAATTATTTTTTTATGCGGACATGTGGGAAGGCCGCCATTATTTGGATTCCATGAGTCATTATTATGGAATCAATCCAGAAGCAGAACACTATGTAAACATAGTTGATATTCTTGGCCATGTAGGAGACCTTGATTAGGAAATGGACTTCATCAATTAAATTTCAGGAACCTGATGGTTATTTTCACCAAAATCTCCAGAACTTCTAGTGCTTTAAATTTGTTCCAAACTCTATCTTCTTCCTTTTTCTGATGAACTTATTATGCAAACTTAACTTTCCCATTTTTTATATTTGAACAAGAGTTATTGTTTGGATCCTTTTCCAAAATCAAAACTTCATTATGATTAACTTAGCACCATCTCTCTGAAGGGTCAACCTCAAGTCTTTGTTGCACTTTTTTATCAACTACTTTTGACTCAGATTCTTTGGACATCTCCTCAACTACATATCCAAATCTGAATGAACTTGATGCCTCACTTTCAAGTTGCATCTTTCCACTATGACCACGTGGGATATTTCTGTCTCTGCAAGTTTCCTACTAGCAGATGTTATTTCACTATACTTGTCATAGTATTGTAATAAATAGAAATAGAATATTTATAGAGTCTAAAACCTGTTTCCACTGAAATTCTTTGTATTGCAAAATCATTTCTATTGGAAAACCCTTCACTTAAGTCCACCACCATGACTATGCTCTGTAAACCCCCTCGGGATACCATCATATTCCTCCAAACTAATCTCCCGAGTCCAATTGCATTGGCTATCTTATTTGCAATTTCTTGTTCCCATAAATATAGTAGAAGATTAAGAATCCTAACTTTTACTGGGATGCCATGACTACAGTTGTTTGTTCAAATTCCGGGAACTAAGGTTTCATAAACAAGTCTCACCTGCACCAAAACCATAGGCATCCAATAAAGAGTCTAGTTCTATCGTCCAAAGAAAAAAAATCTATAGCATATAATGTACTTTTACCATATCCTTTTAAAACATGTCATTCATCCTTTTATATTTTATAACTTTTGTCGCTGACAACTAAATCTAAACTCAATAGCATGTTCTTGCCAATTCCTAGATGAACTTGTGTCAAATCCATGTCAACTCTCTACCCTTCCAACATGAAATATTTAATTAAATTTTGCAAATTTCATCCAGGAGCTCTTAAATATTTTCTCCTTGAAGAAAAATCGTAATTCATATCCCTGAGAAAGAAACATCACCTATTGTAAATCCATATAGTATATAGGCAACATCATTTAATCTTCACAATGTATGGTCTTCGAGAGACCTATCTGCCTAAATCTTATAAAAACCCAGCATAGTATATCACAAAAAGTATAGATCCTATCTATATATATATTATTTTACAATTCTTATCAAGTCGTTGTGTAGTAGTATTTGTTTTACAAAATTTTGATAGAAAACTAGGAATAACTGGCCATCTGTCTATCATTTATCATATACCATTGGAGACTGTATTATGGTGTGGACAAAGTGATATTTGTTGACAATAAGGAACCGTCTTTGTATTCATTATGCTCTCAGTATTCCCGTGAATCCTCCATATCTCTTTAAGTTTAAATAGAGCATTTGTAGTGTTTACTTATTTCTACATGTATGTAAGAGATTGTGGTGAAAATAACTTCCATCTTGTTTAATTGATAAAAAAAATAGGATACAATATTAAGCGCATTGCAAAGATGGGATATATTTTTCTCTAAATAATACAGAGTTTTGAGTTCCTTAATAGCCAAAAGTCCTAGGGAGTCAATAATGGCATTAGTCTGATGGGTTTGTATTCCTTTATCTCAATCCACTCTTTTATGTATTTTTCTACAGTGACCCTGGGCAAATCTCCTTGAATCTTGTGATCCCTTCCATCTCTAGCCATGCATATTTTTATGGTGAAGAGGTGCATTCTACAACCCAATAGGGGGATGTCTAATTGTTTGTGTGCTCATCTTGGAGCTATCACGTTTTTTTATAAAAAAAATATAAAAGATAACATGTTGGCTAAAATTAGATTCAAAACACTTAGAACGACACACATATATATATATATATAATCGCATAAATTAGATGAATTAAAAAGGGATTTGCAACTTGAAGAGATTTTATCTCTCTAGGCACTTGGTAAATCCCTTTTAAAATGGATCAATGTTGGTGTATATTGCAGCTCACCAGCAAATGATTAATGATTTTTGTCTTGTTGCATAGAACACACCTTCCAGGTTCTTCCTAATGTTTTGGAGTATTTCCCAAGACACTATCTTATTCCTTATGGCCATCTAATGAAAATATGGTCTCCATTGGTGCTATAACTTTCCATAGTTAATTCCATTGACACGATTGCTCATTTTGAGTCTTATTGGAAATCATTGCTTTGTACCTTAATTTGACAATATATTTACTTA
The DNA here is from genome assembly GCA_001517045.1 of Pseudotsuga menziesii. Taxonomy (NCBI): domain Eukaryota; kingdom Viridiplantae; phylum Streptophyta; class Pinopsida; order Pinales; family Pinaceae; genus Pseudotsuga; species Pseudotsuga menziesii. The sequence continues at coordinate 235,048 of LPNX010458253.1, read as the reverse complement.
GTGAAGCATTTTCAGATCATACTATTTCATTTGCTTCCTCTCTTATTCTCTCATGACTTATGATTAAAGATTCCACATATTCATTCCATTTATCTGCATTATTGCTAGCTGGAAAAATCGACAGTAAGTAGCTTCTTTTTCCATTTATTCTAGGTCAAGGTAAATGTTTCTTTTTAAATCCTTGGGGAGGTATGAATTCCAATTCTGCATTATCACTCTAAGCCCTCTTTGATGTTGTCCAACTTAGGTGAACTTGTTTTTAGGCACACACAATTATATGAGAAAGAAGACCTGTATAGGTGTTTTAGGGTCTACTGAGCAATTTCAAAGCATGATTAAAAAGCTGTGTGTAGTTATCCCTCAGTCTATGTGTGTAAGTCCTATCAGAAAGGTTGTTCTAACTATAATAGAATATAAAATCTATATGTAAGCACCACTGGTCATCCTGCAACCCTGTTTGAGACTGACTATACAATCCGTCTTTGCAAGTCCAATGAAATATTGTAAGGTTTTCAGGGAAATAATATAGCACGAGAATCTTTCTTACAAAAACCCAATTTTGTAGGGCAGGACTTTGAGTCCTGGAATTTAAAAACTACCTCTATGTTGGAAATTAGGAAAGAGTTCATTTCTATGCATTCAATAAAGAAGCTGTAGAAAATTTTGACTTTTATTTATTTTGAGTAGGGTTGGGTTGTATGGTATTTTTATTTATTATGGTAATTTTTTGTGTGTATCTACTTGATTATTAAATAGCTTTTTGTTTCTTGTTAATAATTTTGAATTATTTATGTATGCAAACATGTGGGCCTATTGAATGAAGGTCACCATTACTTGGATTCCATGAGTTGTTATTATGGAATCAATCCAAAAGAACACTATGCATCAATACTATGCATCAATCCAAAAGAATACTACGCAAACATAAGTTGATCTTCTTGGCCATGCAGGGAACCTTGATTAGGCAATGGACTTCATCAATTAAATTTCAGTTGAACTTGGTGTTTCAATGTGGTGGATGTTGATTTTTGCTTGCAGGGTTCATGGCAATACAAATCTAGGGCAGATTGCAATTCCCATGCCCAAGTGAGGGATGGGGCTCCTCAGCTCACCCAACACTAAAATCAAGTCAAACAAACATAGATCACCCACCTCAACACTTGATTTGCCATTTAACTCTGCAATGGAGAGAAAATGGAAACCATTGTATTTTCCCTCTGAACTTAGTGATGGGGGAATCTGAATGCATTGCTCAAATTGGGCATTGATCTACCCTTGAACTCAGTGTTGGGGATGATTCAAGTAGAGAAACACAACACCCAACTCAATTACGAATGCAACTAGACAATTTATAAATTTGCAAATTGTTCTCGCTTGGAATATCAAGTTTTGTTGTCTTTTGGAGAGGGAAGTGTTTAATCTCGAAGTAAAAAGTTCTTTGGATGTTAAAGACAAAATACTTGAAATTAGAAATAAATATTTAAAATAGGTCAACCATCAATCAACATGAGATAATTAATCATGGTTAGCTATATCGACCCGGTTCTTTCTGAGTAGACTTTATCAAACTCCGCCATTGAAATAGCAAGATTTCATATCTGCCCTAGACTCTTTGGGTAAATATGAGCATCATATAACGAGAATAATGATAAAACAAATAATCCGTAGAAATTTTTCCTTCTTCATTGATTATTTTTTCTTTTAAGCTCATTTAATTATAATTCTACTAACTCAATTGTGAATCAACAATGATGGATAAACTAATAATCAAGGTTCGAATTTGGAATTAATCATATGTTATCAAGTGAAAATTTTAGAAGATACTTTGGTCGTCAAATTCTATTTGACATAAATTATGTTTTTATCTCTCATTAAATTTCTATTTTGAATATATCAAATTGATTGAAATAGTTATATTTATTTTATTAACAAAATTGAAATAATAGTTAGAGGATAATTGAACAACTTTTGTGTTTATTCCATCTACAAGTTTTACAAGTTTTACACAGACACAAAGTGTGGTCGGCTCCCTTAGATGTCTCTGACCACTTCCCGATTTGTTTGGAATGGAATGCTTCAGCCTCGACACAGATTTACCCATTTAAATTCAATCGTGCCTAGAACTTGGAAGATTATTTTTGCCTTGTTGTGAAGGAGTGTTGGCCCTCTTTGATGTGAGATCCCTTGCAGAATTATATGAGTGGCTTGGCTCATAAGATCAGGATACTTAAGCAAAAGATAAAGGCTTGGACTAGATCCAAAACCTTGACGATGAAAAGGGATTATATAGAGATTGACTATAAAATTAACACCCTTCTTGCTTTGCCCCTCGGGCATACTTTCCTTGCAAGATATGGAAACGCTGCAAGTTCTTAGAGGCTTAAAGAATCGGCTGACTGTTCATGAACTCCTAACATGACAGCTTAAAAGTAGGACTAACTGGGTTGAGATCGGTGATGCTAATACAAAGTACTTTCACTCCATTGCCTCGGCCTGCAGGAACTTCAAATCTATTTGGGCCCTTGAGGATGAGGAGGATGTTTGGGTGGAAAATGAGGATGAGTTAAAAGCGCTGGTTATAAGTCACTTCTCAGAAATTTTTAAGGATGATAATCAGACCAATATTGTCCACCAGCTAAAGGTTATTCAACTCTTTCCATCCTTCATTATTGGTGAGGAAGCTTATATCTTCTCTGCTGAGATTACTCTAGGTGAAGTCGAAGGGGCTCTGAAATATTTCAAGAGCGATAAGAGCCCTGGCCCTGACGTTTGGCTAGTGGAATTTTTCCTTTGGTTTTTTGATCTTGTGGGGGGGGGGTTCTCCTCCTAGATATTGAGTCATCCAGGTTTTATAGAAGGGTTGAAGCCTCAGTGAATTCTACTTTTATTTCCTTGATCCCTAAAAAAGAGAAACCCCTCTCCCTTGCAGATTTCAGACCCATTTCCCTTTGCAACCCAATTTATAAACTCTTCTCTAAAATTGCAGCTGTCAAGCTAAAACCTTTCTTGGATAAGTCCATCTCTCTTGAACAGTTTGGGCTTCTTAGGAACAGGAAAATTATTGAACCCATTGGAATCACGCAGGAAGCTTTACATACCTTAAAGACAAAAAAAGAGAAGTGCTCTTGTCCTTAAGCTTGATCTGGTTAAAGCTTTTGATAGGGTCAATTGGACATATTTAAGACTCATTCTCTTGCATATTGGTGTTCCTCTGGGGGGTGTTAATTGGACTATGGGTTGTCTCTCTTCTGCAAATTTTGCTTTGCTGGTTAATGGTACACCTTCTCGTTTCTTTTTCGCATTTAGGGGAAATAGAAAGGGATGCCCATTATCCCCCCTTACTATTCATTATAGTAATTGAAGGACTCGGTCTATTGATCAAAGATGCAAAGGCAAAGGGTAAGATTAGGGGCATTTAGATCTCAGCCTACATGGCCTTTACACACCTAATTTTTATAGATGGTGTGGTCCTATTTAGCATGGGTACCTTGGAGGAGTGGATGGCCTTTGAAGTTATACTGGACACCACCTTCTTAGCATCAGTTATGTGCATTAGCCTTGAGAAATCTGGGTTTCTCTTCAATGAATTGGAGGAAGGGGTCTTGAACACTATTCAACTTATTTTTCCATACTAGGTGGATCCCATCCAGAAGGGTTTTAAGTATCTTGGATACTTTATTAAGCCATTGGGATATGAGGTAAAAGATTGGGTTTGGTTGTTAGAAAATTTTGAGAGGAGGATTCAACATTGGGCTCATAAGTTCCTCTCTCTTGGGGGAAGGCTAGTACTCATTTGTGCGGTACTCACTAATATGCCTGTGTATTGGATTTTTCTAGCCCCAGTATCGAAAACTATTCTTAGAAAGCTGAGAAAACTGATTTTTGCCTTTCTATGGGGTTCCAATGGGGAAAGGAACCATTATCACCTTCCGGACTGGCAGACTCTTTCCAGACCCTTTGATTGTTGGGGGTGGGGAATAAAAAATTTAGAATGGTTCAGTATGTCCTTGAGACTCAAAAGTCTGTGGATGGTCCTAAATGGATTGGGTATCTTGATGCAGGAGCATCATGGCATGCCAGGAATGTGATGATATGGTCACATGTTGTGGCATATTTTTGGTTGTTTTGATGAGTCATAGTTTTTTAGTGTCGATAGGAATGATGGCGGATCATGACTCCCTGCGAGGAGATCACGCCACAGTTTGTTTGTTGTGACAGGGAAGTTTCATCATGCTTTGTAGTTGTTTGTTTTTTGTTGCAAGACTACTCGATGGGGGAGGTAACAGTTTAGCTTAAATAGGCAGGTTAGAGAAGTGTGAGGGGTTCTTCTCTTTAGCGTGAGAATTCCAACTTGCAGAGAGAAGGTTAGACCTGTGTCTAGTTCCACTTGTAAATATTTTGAAGAGACTGAAGAAGGAGAGTCAAGTTGTGTGTTTCTTCTATTGCTTAATAGAAGGATTAGTTGTGTGTTTGCAGTGTTGTTAGCATAGGTGCATGTGTTGTCTGAACTCTGTATCCGTGTAGAGCCGACTTTGGCGGTTTTCTGAACATCTATGTATTTATGTGAAATTGTCGATTCATGGGTTAAATTGTTGCTTGAATAGTTGAAATAGGCCGTAGATGCATGCAGAGAAGTGTTAGGCTAATGAATTGTGAAGATTGAAGGTTGGATTGATCGATCCTCTAATCAATCAACGCAGAACGTAGATTTTCTGCCATTAACGAGTCTTGCTGAGAATGGACGGCGGGGATTGAATCCGCAGAAGAAGATATGACGGTCCAGGAGAGGTCCACAACTAAAGTTGCGACGACGATAATGAATCCGCAAAGATCTGTGAGATCTACATCAAGAAGCAGATCAACGGTCGTGGAGAAAGATGCATAGATCTAACGATTGTAAAAATTGTGGGAGACAAGTTGCGGGGGAACAACTTGGAAAGTTGACATCCCGCATCCCGCAACCAACATGTGGAAATCCTATTACAAAAAAGTTGTTGTGGGGAGGTAATTTTAGAGTCGAACTTGGCTAAGGGCTAAATTTGGTAATCATGCTAAGTGTAGGAGCAACCAAATCCTGTAAGTCCTGGTTGGGTTGGCTGTGGTTGATCCGACCTGCACCAATTTTTGTATCGGAGCAAGGAGAAGCTCGTGTGAGAGAGAAGTGTAGCAGTAGAATCCTGGAAGGAGCAAAGAAGAGTGCTCAAGAGGTTCTAGATAGAGGACCAACATTACCAAAAGACCAAGTACAAAGAAGGGGCTTGGTGAGGTAAGTTGTAGCAGTGTGAAAGAGAATTGTTATTGCATAGGCTTAGTGCAAGAGGATGGCTACACGTGTAGGCAGACCAAGAGGTCATGATAGAGGTCGACCGACGGTGAATGCAGAAGTTATGGAGGAAATGAGGGAGCTACGAGTATGTTTGGAAGCCATGGAGATAGACAAATGAAGAGACCTAGAAGCAGGGAATGTAAGTGAACCTATGCAAGAAACACCTGAGCTAAGGTATTTCAGATCAATTCTAGGAGCAACTTCAAGGCCGAAACCTAAGTTGTCTACCTATGATGGAAGTCTCATTACTGAGCATCTCATTGACTAGATCAGTGAGCTAGATAAGTACTTTGAGAACGATGAGATTGAAGAAGACAAGAGAGTCATATTGGTTGTGACAAGGTTGAAAGGGCATGCATCCTTGTGGTGGGATAGTGTGCAAGCAAAAAGAAGGAGGAAGAATAAGTCATTGATAAAGAGCTGAGATAGGATGGTAGAAAAGATGAGGGCTAAGTTCTTGCCCAAATATTGCTAGTTAATTATGTATAGACTAGTACAGAGCCTTAGACAAAGATTATTAATAGTGAGAGAGTACACCAAATAGTTCTACAAAGTAAACCTAAGGGAAGGATATGTGGAAGAGTCGGCACAAAAGGCTGCTAGATATGTCAATGGTCTAAGGATGGATATCCAAGAAGAGATTAGCATGATATCACCTAGAACAATGGAGGAGGCGTATCAATGTGCCTAAGGGTAGAAGAAAAGATAGCGAGGAAGTAGAGCTTCAACTAGAGGAGGAGGACAAGTGGTTGGAAGAGGAATATTTGGAGCACAGAGGGGAGAGTCTAGTAACTCTAACCAACAAGAACAACATGGTAGAGGAGGTGAATCTAGCAGAAGAGGACCTTACCAAGGAGTTAGAGGTAGAGAAAGAGGCTAAGGAACTATCTATAGGTGCTACAAATGCAACCAGTTGAGGCATAGATCTTTTGAATGTCTAGGGAAGGAATACGCATGACAGAGAGGAGCCTATGTAGCTCAGAATGAGTAGCAGCAAGAACAGTCGACAGTGGCAGAAGTTTTTCCAGAGACATGAGAGGCTTTGATGATGAATAAGGTCTTGTTGAAGCCTGAGAAAGAGCAAGCAGAGCCTGCTCAAAGAAAATATTTATTCAAGACCACATGTAAAGTCCAAGGGAAGTGTTGTAAGATGGTGATTAACAGTGGGAGCATTGACAATCTTGTTTCCACAGAGATGGTGGAGAAGCTAATTTTAAAGAGGACCAAGCATTCTGTTCCATACAAATTATCTTGGTTACATAAAGGACATCAAATTTTGGTAAGTGAGCAGTGTGAAGTTGATTTCCAAATAGGTCCATATAAGGACAAGATTCTGTGCGATGTTATGCCCATGAATGTTTTTCATATACTGTTAGGAAGACTATGGCAATTTGATAAGAAAGTGATTCATGATGGTAGGACTAACTTTCATAGTTTTGAGCAGAATGGGATAAGACATGTACTTCACCCTTTACAAGAAGGTGGTACAGTAGGATAGTCAGCACCCAAAGTCCTGATGTTGTCAGTAAAAGAATATTTGCAACAGATTGAGAAGGAAGACTTGAACTATGTTGTGGTATGCAAACTGGGAGCAGTGACAATGAAGACTAACATGACAGATCTACCTAAGTAGATTCAGGAGATGTTGAGTGAGTTTAGTGACATCGTGGTGGATGATTTAACCAATGAGTTACCACCAAGGAGGAATATAAGCCATCAAATTGATTTTATTCCAGGAGCCAGTTTACCAAACAAGGAAGCGTATAGGTTGACACCTCAAGAGAATGAAGAAGTGAGGAGACAGGTCTAAGGATTGTTGGACAAAGGATTGGTCCAGAAGAGTCTAAGTCCATATGCAATACCATCAGTACTGACACCAAAGAAGGATGGTGAGTGGAGGATGTGTACTAACTCTAGAGCAAATAACAAGATTACTATCAGATATAGGTTTCCATTACCAAGGATGGATGACATGATGGATTGCCTAAGTGGGGCAATGTGCTTTTCGAAACTGGATTTGAAGAGAGGATATCATCAGATTAGAATCAGAGAAGGAGATGAGTGGAAGACAACCTTTAAGACAAATTATGGGTTGTATGAGTGGTCGGTCATGCCATTTGGATTGTCCAATGCACCAAGGAATTTTATGAGATTGATGAATAAAGTATTGAGAGATTTCATAGGTAAGTTTGTGATTGTTTACCTTGATGACATTTTGGTTTTCATCCAAACAGAAGAAGAGCATCTGAAGCATTGGAGACATTATTTGATGCCTCGAGAATTTGTGTTATATTATGATAACCATGCATTGCAATACATTATGCAGCAACCTAAGTTGAACCTAAAACATGTCAAGTGGGTTGAGTTCTTACAGAGCTTTACCTTTGTGTTGAAGCATATAAGTGGACAGTCAAACATAGTAGCTAATGCCTTAAGTAGGAGACTGTTGATTGTGCAAGAGAATCAGATCCAAGTCTTGGGATTTGAGCATTTAAGGGATTTGTATGAGACTGACATTGATTTCCAGGAGGCTTACAGGGATTGTAATAATCCAGTGGAGGTGGACAGAGAGCCATGAATGGAGTATACGCTACAGGATGGTTTACTCTTTAGAAACAGTAAACTGTGTATACCAACATGATCCATGAGAGAGAACTTGATACAGGAAAAACACAATGGAGGTATGGCAGGTCACTTTGGAAGTGATAAAACCTTTGGACAGTTAGGTCATTTCTATTTTTGGACAAGGATGAGGTCTGAAGTTGAGAAGTTTGTAAGTAGATGTAGAGTATGCCAGCATGCTAAAGGAAGAAGCGAGAACGCAGGGTTGTATACACCATTTCCCGTTCCAACTAGGCCTTGGGATCCTATGAGTATGGACTTCATTATGTGTTTACCAAGAACTTAGAAAGCACATGATTCTATCTTCGTAGTTGTTGATAGATTCACTAAGATGGCACATTTCATTCCATGCTACAAGACTAGTGATGCTACACACATTGCTAACTTGTTTTTCAATGAAGTTGTGAAGCTACATGGTTTACCTAGAAGCCTTGTATCAGGCAAAGATGTGAAGTTCACAGGTCATTTCTAGAGGACCTTGTGGAAGAAGTTGGGTACCAGACTGAACTTCAATTCAACATATCACCCACAGTCCAATGGATAGATAGAGGTAGTTAATAGGAATCTAGGGAACTTGTTGAGAAGTCTGATTGGGGAGAGTCGGAAGCAGTGGGATAGAGTATTAGCTCAAGCCGAGTTTGCCCATAATGATTCACCAAACAGAAGTACAGGGACAAGTCCATTTCAAATTCTGTATGGAACGCATCCAAGATGAGTGTGTGAACTTCATGACTTAGGTCAATTGGAGAAAAGTAGTGTTGATGGAGAAGAGTTTGCAACAAGGATCAGTGAACTACAGGAGCAAGTGAAAGCAAGGTTACAGCAGAGTAACACTAGTTACAAGGCCAGAGAAGATTCCAAAAGGAGAGAAAAGAACTATGAAGTAGAGATTTGGTCTTAGCATATCTAAAGAGAGAAAGATTTCCAAAACGAGAGTATAACAAGCTGAAGATGAAGAAAAATGGACCCTGCAGGATACTCAAAAAATTCTCAGCAAATGCTTATGAGTTAGAGATGCCCACCAGAGTGGGTATTTCACCAATCTTTAATGTTGCGGATCTATATCCTTATGTGGCAGGTGATACTCGACCCTTTGCAGAAGAGTAAGATCCTACTGAAGACCTAAAATGGGTGAGGCAGATGCTTGTGCAACAACCATTGGAATTTGAGGCCATTATGGACACTCAAGTGGTAAAGAGTACAAGGAAGAAGGACTATTTGGAGTATTTGGTCAAATGGAAGAAGTGACCAACAGAGGATTCTACTTGGATGAGCGCTACAGAGTTGGAAACCAAGGGTTTCACTATAGTTGATCTAATGAACAGGGGTTCATAATTTTTTCACCCTTGCGAGTCTGGTGCAGGAGCATTGTGGCATGCCAGCAATGTGATGAGTTGGTCACATGCTGTGGCATATTTTTAGTTGTTTTGATGAGTCATAGTTTGTTAGCACCGATAGGAATGATGGCAGATCATGACTCTGTACGAGGAGATCACGCTGTAGTTTGTTTGTTGTGACAGGGACGTTTCATCATGCTTTGTAGTTGTTTGTTTCTGGTTCCAAGACCACTCGGTGGGGGAGGTAACAGTTTAGCTTAAATAGGTAGGTTAGAGAAGTGTGAGGGGTTCTGCTCTTCAGCATGAGAATTCCAATTTGCAGAGAGAAGGTCAGATCTACATCTCGTTCCACTTGTAAATATTTTGAAGAGACTGAAGGAGGAGAGTCAAGTTGTGTGTTTCTTCTATTGCTTAATAGAAGGATTAGTTGTGTGTTTGCAATGTCGTTATCCTAGATGCATATGCTATTTGAACTGTGTATCAGTGTAGAGTCGACTTCAGTGGTTTTCTGAAAATCTGTGTATTTATGTGAAATTATTGATTCATGCGTTAAAAATTGTTTCTTGAATAGTTGAAATAGGTTGTAGATGCATGCATGAAAGTGTTATGATAATGAATCATGAAGATCGAAGGCTAGATCCATCGATCCTCTGATCAATCAGTGCAAATCGTGGATTTTTTCCATTAACAAGTCTTGCCGAGAATGGACAGCGAGGATTGAATCTACAGAAGAATATCTGACGGTCCAGGAGAGGTCCGCAACTGAATTTGCGAGGATGATAACAAATCCGCAAAGATCTGTAAGATCTGTATCAAGAAGCAAATCGACGGATGTGGAGAAGGCCACACATATCTGACGAGTGTAAAAATTGTGGGAGACAAGTTGCGAGGGAACAACTTGGAAAGTTGACATCCCGCATCTCGCAACCTGCATGCGAAAAGCTTGTTGCAGGAAGGAAATTGCGGGGAGGTAATTTTAGGCCGAAATTGGTCGAGGGCTAAATTTGGTAATCCTACTAAGTGTAGGAGCGACCAGATCCTGTAAGTGATGGCTGGGTTGGCTATGGTTGATCCGACCTGCACTACATATGGAACCAACTCATTTCTGCAAAATGCTTGAGGAATCAGCCAATGGAGCTATGGCTAAGAAACAAGCACTTCTCTGTCAGGGGCACTTCTATCTTTTGGAATGGTTTCCTAAACACCATATCTTGGCTGGGGAGATGCTTGGGATGCCAGGTTGGGAACGGTAAGGAAATCCTTGTTGGGACAGATCCTATTATAGGATCGGATTCTTGCCCTTTCTTTCACCATGATCTAAAGGAATATTTGAGGGATTATGGCATCACAACTTTACAACAAGCCCGTAATCCTCTAGTGGGGGCTCAGTCGTACTGGTTATCTGTCGATGACCTGGATTTGGGTGGAGCATGGGGCTCGATTTGGAATAGTTACATTGTTGGCCTAGAGTATGGAGGAATCAGACTTAAGCTATATGTTGATATTCTGCAGTGGACACGTAATAAAAATGATGGCAAGGTTTCAGCTGCTCTAGTATATGATTTGATCGTAAAGACTCTTCTAGATCGGATCATTAATAAATTTTATGCTTTACTATGGCAATGCAAGTTTCCCTTGAAGGTCAAGTGTTTCATCTGGTTGGCGATTAAAAATCGAATCACGACGTGGGATAATCTCTCTAAAAGAGGCTGGATGGGACCAAGTAGATGTGTATTGTGCAACAGTGGTGAGGACATTGTTCAACAAATTTTTATTGACCATCTGTTCAGTAAACAAGACTTTGATCGGCTCTATGTTATTTACAATTGTGAGCCTCCATCTTCGGGATGCTCTCTCTTGGACCTCTTGGAGCTATGGTTGTCTAACCATACATGGCATTCAAAGTACTATTACCTACCATTCTTTGTATTTTGGAGCACCTGGAAAATGTGGAATTTGGGTATTTTTAAAAATAAAGCGGCCTCTGTCCATAGTTTGGTTTATCAGGTGGAATATCTCATGCAATACTATCCTGTTCCAGAAAAAAAAGGTAAAAATTAGGAATATTGGACCAGCCCCGGTACTGGTTTACCCCCTTGGTTTTTTTGATGGGGAAACAACTGATATGCAGGGATGAGTTGGGGTCTTCCTCGCTATTAGAAGTGTTCATTCTATATCATTCGAACTATATCATTCGAACTTGGACGTGGTCTCTCTACGGACACGAGCAGAGCTACTGGCCTTGTGGGCACTTTTATTTGTGGCAAAAGAAATGGGTATCCCATCACTGCATATTTATGGTGACTCAACAGTTATCATAAACTGGGCAAATAATGAGGCTTCCTTATTGTCCCTTGAGCTAATTCACTGGTGTGATAACATCAGGATTTTGATCATGCATTTTCACTGTTTGGACATCCATCATGTCTACAGAGAGCAGATAGATTATCCAAAGATGCCCATTGTTTGGCCCCTATCCTTTGTACTTTTTTTTTCTTTTCTGAAATTTATGATGACTATATCAGCATGAGTGGTGAGCTACAACTCTTTTAGAGCTAGTGATGGAGCCCAGTCTCCCTATTTTTCTTCGGGCACTAATTTACATGTATCGCTTTGAGATCCTTTCAGCATGACGAGCATGCATCTCTGGATCAACTTTCTGGTCTCTCCTTGTGCTCCTGGATTAGACTAATTTGGGTCTTTGTAGTGATCACTCTGTGATCCTTTTTGTTGCAGCTCATTGCTCCTGTCTCGGATTTTGTATCCTTGTTTGTCTATGGTAGGCATGTGGGGCTTATATATCAGCTTCTTTATGTTGTAACTCAGTGTAATTCCCCATTATGGGATGCTCATTTTAATACCCTTTGATTCATAATTGTATATCAAAGTCGAGATTTTTTCTTCTGGGAAAAAATGTTTTACAAGTTTTACCTACATGAAATATTAACTTTTATGTACAATTTGATTTTAGCTTCCTATTTTCACTCATTTCACCCCATATAAAATCTTGAGTTTTATGTACAATTTGATTTTAGCTTTTTCGCAGCCTATTATTGCACTTTTTGGGGCAATGGCTAGTATATATATATATATATATATATATATATATATATATATATAACAAAGACTAAGGATGCACCGCTCTCTATTCATATAGCAATGTCTCGATTGGGAAAGTTCCAACCCATAACCATCATCAACCGTTCCTGTGGGGAACGGCTCTGAGCGTATGGAAAACTGCTAGGGTTTCATGGTTTTCGGCTTCCATGGCTTCTAGACCTTCTAATTGGGGTCTCCTTTTAATCTCTTGACCAGTGTTGGACATGCTTTTGGTTTTTAGGTGGGATTTTTGAGGCGCGGTTGGAGGGCTACGTTGAACCGTGGGTTGTTGGTTTTTTTTGCGGTTACCTGAGATGTCGGTTCATATTCTCTGGGATGATTCTGTGTTTACTGGCGTATGATTCTTCTGGGTGCTGAATGGTGACCTGGTTGATTGTGTTGGGAAAACTATAATTTTCTCACCCTTTGGGTCTATTATCCCACATGGGTATGTTGACCCGGGTTTTTTGGATACCCCCAACCGCTTTGGAACCTTCGGTGAGCCCAGGTATGATGGGGTCTGTCACTTCTGTCTTGGTTTGACTGGGCTTTGGGGATACGGCTTGGTCACGGATAGTTTTGTGGTTCCACTGTTGTGGAATACTGGAGTTTTGGCATAAGAAGCTGAATCGAATGGAACTTTGCTGACCGCACTCCTGGATTTTTGGTCTCCTCTCTGTTGTTAGGAATGTCCTGACTCTAGGTATTCATGTTTATTCTCTAAACCTTTCGTTATTTTTTTATGGTTCTGGTCAAGGGCTTAGTTGTTTACCCTTTCTAGGGTTTACAGGCTTGATGGCCACTAACCCCACATGGATTTCACCCTCAACCGAGGGTTAGTACCAACCATGTAGTAAAAAGTGGGAATTACTTTAGTAATTAGGGTTTCTATTTGTGGATCTTTCGGTGTGGTCTCTGGTGAGGGTTGGGTCCCTTGTCTCATCTTGGATACTTGTCTGTTTAGATGTTGACCTGTTTGGTTAACCTGTTTTCTTGCTTCTTGCCGGAGTGACTGGTTTGTTTCCCACCTTGCTTATTCGTGGGGTTTTGGCTTGGCATCCCGGCTTGGCCTGTGGCCTGTGTTGGTTTAGTCTTTCACTCTCATTGTGGGTTTTTCTTTGGGTATCTATCTATGGGTCTTTCGGTGTGGTCACGGGTGAGGGTTAGGTCCCTTGACTCATTTTGGTGCCTGTCCTGAAAGTATTGTTGGCCTGTATGGTCTTCCTGTCTTCTCATTTCTTGTCGAAGCGACTAGGTTTGTTCCCCGTTGTGCGGTTTTCATGGGGGGTTGGCTTGGCCTTTGGGATCCTTGTCTGTGACTAGGCTCCACCGATCCTCTATGCCATGACATGGGTGCTCCAACCGATGTTAGTAGGACTCTTCACCCTGGAAAAGGTCGCCATATTAGCTCCTCTCGACGTAAGGCCAAAGCCCTACAGGCCCTTGAACTAAAACCCCGTTTTGTTCTTGGGCATGATGTTTTTATGGAGAAGGTGGAGACTCTATGTCATAAGGCTCTTATAGGTAGGCTGGAGTACTGCTCATTGTCAAGGAGGGTTGGGTCGAATGGGCGACTTCTCACTGGAAGCCTCTCATACATTATGTGCCTTCTATTAGCCTCCTTGCTAATAGATGGTTGGTTTTTGTATTTATTGAAGAGTCGGATGCTTCTCTTATCCTTGGGAACCTGTGGTTTGTTATGGACGGTTCCTTAGTCTTGAATCAATGGCACTCGGGTTTCGACCCTCTCACTGAAAGGGTGACCATCAGACACCTTTGGGTACTTTTCCCTGCTTTACCCTATCCTCCTTGGAATAAGGATATCCTTGTTGCTCTGGCGAACCTTATTGGGCGTTTTGTTGCTCTTGAGAAATACATCCATCTTATTTTTGACAAACGGATGGCTAAAGTCTTGGTTGAAGTTGATATTACCAAAGGCCTTATTCCCGAATTAGATATTGCCTGTGGAGATCGGGTATTTACCCAGAGACTGGATTATTTGCATATGTCGTTTAGGTGTAATTTCTTTCGTGAAACTGGACCCCTCTGGAATACTTGTCATTGCCTTTGCACAGGTTATCCTACTAAGCATGGTTTTCATTCCTTACATGTACTTGACCCACCTCTTCTTGTTGTCACACTTATCCCTGATGTACCTCTAGAGGACTCTATTGATATTATCTATGCTTCATCTTCACCTTCTATCTTTGAAAATCTTTCGAAAGGTCAGCTGATGTATATTGAAGATATGGAAGTTGTTGCTCTTCACTCCCGTTGTGGACCTATGGGGAACCTTTAGGATTCTACTGTCTTGGATCCACTTTCCTCTTCTGAGCATTTAGCTATTGATGGACCTCCTCCTTTCACTTTGGATCACTATCCTTCTCTCCCTCTGTCCTCTTCTTCCCCTTATTTATCATTTACTCCCCCCTTGTCCCCACCTGGAAGCACTGTACCCATACCTATTACCACTTCATCTAGTCCTCCTGAAGCACCAACATTATAGGACCCCTCACTCCTTACAACTCTCTTGATCTTTTCTAATAAAACTCCTATCTCTCCTTCTACTTTACCCTTGGACTCTATCTGTTTTAAAAATGTGACCATCGGGAAATCCAAGAAACCACCATTGGAAGATCCTGGGGCTAAGGGGGTTTATACTCCTCTTTCAACTAGACTCAAGAATGTGGCTAGACAAACCCATATCTCTCATGTTCCCTCACATGTTCTTAGAGCAAGCACACCTACTGAGCATGTTTCCCCATGAAAATTATGTCCATGAACATTCGGGGGTTTGGAGGGATTACCAAACAAAAATCCCTTGGTAGATTATTCTTTGACTTAAGCCCTGATATGATTCTTATTCAAGAGACTATGTGCTGTTACTCCCAATCTCTTCTTCTGTTTTCCAAACTTAAACCTGGTTGGGAATTTTGTGCTTCTAATGCTTCGGGCCTTTATGGAGGCCTGCTTGCTGGCTGGAACCCTCACTTGGTCCGTTGTAAAGCTTTCACTTCTTTGGCTGGTATCATTCTTAAAGAAACCTTTAAATTTTTGTCTGAGACTTTTACTGTTATTAATTACTACAGGCCCTACACTCAAAGAACTATTTACTAGAATAACTTGGTGGCTGGTGGACTACTTAGACTACCTAATTTACTATTGGCTGGGGACCTCAATTTTACCATATCATCTTCCGAAGTCTGGGGAAGTAAGGCCAGGATTGACCCCTTGGCCCCTTCTTTTCTCAGCTCATTTCCTATGACAAGCTGGTGGACCTCTCTATAAATCTCCCTGGCCCTACTTGGAGGAATGGGCGCTCGAGGGAGGTAGGTATTAAAAAAAGGATAGATCGGTTTCTTCTATCTGAATCTATTCTCCCCTGCCTTTCCTTCTACAGAACTTGGGCTACCCCTACTGATGTTTCTAATCACTTTCCTATTTGCCTGGAGTGGGGCTCGAAATTTTGCTCTCAGTGTTGGCCCTTTAAATTTAATAGGGCTTGGCTTTTGGAGGAAGACTTTGCTCATCTGGTCCTTTCTTCGTGGAAGACCCCTCTGGACATGGATGACTATAGCCATATGGATGCCCTTACTCTTAAGTTGCGTAGACGTAAATGTATTGTTAAATATTGGGAGAGGGTGAAGAACCTTGAAAGGAAGCAGCAGATCCTGGAAATTAATGAAGGTATATCTAATATCTTATTGGAGGATTCTGGTCTCTTATCTGCTTCCAATGTTGATAAATTGAAAATCCTTCGAGCTAGGAAAGGAAAATATTGGGCCCATGATATTACCACTCAGAGGATGAAAAGTAGAGTCCAATGGATAAAGGAAGGGGACACAAACACGAGATTTTTTCACTCATATGCATCTGCTAGAAGGAACACTAATACTATTTGGCCTCTAAATGATAAGGATGGTAATCTTGTTTCTGAGGACCTTGCACTAAAGTTGCTTGGAAAAAAACACTTTAGTGATCTTTTTGGTGATGACAAGTCTACTAATATTGCTGACCAACTTAGATTTATCAGACTCTTCCCAAATATGACTACTGATGAAGATATTGATTGTTTCCTTAAGCCCATATCGATCCAGGAAGTTGAAGCTATACTAAAAGGGTTTAAGAAGGATAAGAGTGATCCG
Source organism: Pseudotsuga menziesii (assembly GCA_001517045.1). NCBI lineage: Eukaryota > Viridiplantae > Streptophyta > Pinopsida > Pinales > Pinaceae > Pseudotsuga > Pseudotsuga menziesii. The sequence continues at coordinate 218,519 of LPNX010458253.1, read as the reverse complement.
GATTTATGCAGGAACACAATAGAATACAAAAATAACCATAGAAACAAATATGCAGTGGAAATAACACTTCATTTCATTAATCAATAACTGAAACTTGTTTACATACAGAATGGAAATAAACTAGCTAGAGTGCTGGTAGCTTGTCTTTGAGAAGAGATGTGGCGGCTACATGCCTCTGAACTCTTTGTTACAATGAGGCTTGAAGGCCTATATATTATTGAGAAACAATGGAAACCCTACACATCCAAAAATCTAACCCTAGGAGGTGAAACGCCTTAATGTGGGCCCTGTTGGGTAACTTGGTACATCAATTTCCCGGGGTCGTAACTTTAGCATACTACCTCCGTTTGACACACATGATACATCGTTAGAAAGATCTATTTAAGGACTACATCCATAAATGGATATTGGTGGCCACCCACTTATTCCACTTAGACCCCCACCATTTTTTCTTTCAATTTTCCATTTTCCTTAATTGTAGCACAATTTACTATTTTTGGTAGTTTTCGGGTCCTAAACTTTTGGAGCCGTTTTGAGGCCCTAAACGACGTTTTTTTGGCATCAAATGGTTAGGCAAATATGAGTTTGTTCTAAACTTGATATATTTTGTTAATGGATGTAGTCCTTAAACAGATCTTTCTAATGATGTATCATGCATGTCAAATAGAGGTAGTATGCTAAAGTTACGACCCCGGGAAATTGATGTACCAAGTTACCCAATAGGGCCCACATTCTGGCATTTCACCTCTTACGATTAGGTTTTTGGATGTGTAGGGTTTCCATTGTTTCTCAATAATATATAGGCCTTCAAGCCTCATTGTAACAGAGAGTTCATAGGCATGTGGCCGCCACATCTCTTCTCAGAGATAAGCTACCAATACTCTAACTAGTTTATTTCCATTCTGTATGAAACCAGTTTCAGTTATTGATTAATGAAATGAAGTGTTATTTCTGCTGCATATTTGTTTCTATGGTTATTCATGTATTATGTTGTGTTCTTGCATAAATCTAGATCAGTGGTATCAGAGCAATCTGCTCTTTCTCAATCCTTCTTTACATGTCCCCAACGAGGGCGGGGTATAAAGAGTTAGGGCTCAATATGGTTGAACCTTTGCATGATCAGCCTCGCAAATCCCGACGGCCACCCATGGGGGATGAAAAGAAAGAAGAGGGCGCAGAAGATCCTATCAAAATGTTGCTCGAAGAGGCCCTTGAAAAACAAAGGAACGCAATGATGGATGACTTTACCCAGATCCTTCAACGACTTCCCACTAGCGACACATCTACATCTAGCAACCACTCTAGAGGCGCAACCCCTTTTAAGGTACAAGTAAACTTCGACATTCCCATATTTGATGGCCAAATAGATGTAGACGCCGTAGATAGATGGTTGAATCTATTAGAAGGATATTTCTTGGTTCATGACTTTTTCGACCGGAAAAAGATTAATTTTTCTCTACTCAAAGCCGCCCCCCATGTCAAAGACTAGTGGGAAACCTACTATGAGAGAAAGGACGAGGAGGAACCCTCTTGGTTCTCAGCTTTACCCACTTGGAATTATTTCCGAGATGCCATAAAGGGACAATATTATCTGGTGGGAAGCTATGAGGACAAGTGCATACAATGGACTACACTATGACAGCAAAGAGATCAAGATGTGCATGACTTGACAAATCTGTTCCATACCCTGCGCACCAAGTTGGGTATCAAAGATTCAGAGAAACATTTGGTGCTGAAGTACCGCAGTTGTCTGCACATATACATTTAGGAGGAAATGGAGTTCCTCGACATCTCCTCGCTTGGTACGACATATCGGTATGCTGCCAAAATTGAGTAAAAATTCAAACAGAAAAAGCAAGACTTTGGATCTACGAATCAGAAGCAAGGGAATGGTGCCCCCAAACTACAGAACCAAGGACACATCCAAGGCATGGCGACTCAAGAAAACTTGCCAAAGCCGCAAGCAAAGAGAAACACTGCAAAGTTGAATAAGGAAGCAGCAAAGTGGTGTGAGTTCCATAAGAGCCCCACTCACAACATAAGTGAGTCCCGGGCCAAGAAGTCACTGGTGGCCAAGATAAAGGCTTCTGAATTAGATGCTACTCTAACACTAAATCAAAACCCGAGAAGGGGAATGACAGAGGGAAGAAGATTATCGATGCAGAGCCCAACACCACCGTTTCCACTATGAAGATCCAAAAGGAAGAACAGAAGATTCATAGGAGGAGGAGTGTCTTTTCCACTCCCAGATGTGGGTAAAGGGTTCCCCGCTACAGTTCATTGTCGACAGTGGGAGCCAAAAGAACCTAATTTTAGTAGAGGTCGTGAAGCGGTTGGGTTTTTTGACCACAAACACACCCATCCATACACTATCGGGTGGCTTCACCAAGGACGGGATCTCCGTGTCAGCCAACAATGCCGCCTTCCCTACAACATCAAGCCCTTCACCGATGAGGTATTATGTGATATTGCTCCTCTTGATGTTTGTGATGTATTATTAGGTCAACCATACTTATGGAAGTGACATGTTGTGTATGAGTCCCAGCCTCGCGCTATTATTATTATGTTGGGAAATAATTTATACGGGATACCACAGGTACCACCTCCTACCGATATCTCTTTGGTTACTACAAAACAATGCAGTAAGCTCATTTCCAAAACTGGGAAGTTTGTTTTCTTGATGATCCACCCTCAGGGAAAGAAGAATATCGTGGCCATGACCTCCTGACAAGGTCCCTTTGCACGACAACAACAAATGGACAAGTTCATGGAGGAGTACCGGGACATATTCACCTCACCCACCGGGGTGCCTCTCCACTGTCAGGTCAAGCACCCCATCGATCTGACCCTAGGTGCACCACTTCCCAATGGACCGATCTATTAATGCTCTATTATGGAGAATGATGAAATCAAGAGGCAAATTCAAGAGCTTCTGCAAAAGGGTCACATCCGGCCAAGTTCATCACCCTGTGGGAGCCCGATCGTGTTGGTACAGAAGAAAGATGGGACTTGGAGACTCTGTATTGATTACCGGGCACTGAACAAGATCATTGTCTAGAATAAGTACCAGATCCCATGGATTGATGACCTCCTGGACTAGCTTAAAGGGGCAAAATATTTTAGCAAGATCGACTTAAATTCTGAGTATCACCAGGTACCGATCAAACTGATCGATGTGTGAAATACTGCCTTCAAAGCCAAGGAGGGCCTTTTCGAATGTTTGGTCATGCCTTTCAGGCTAACGAATGCTCCTGCAATCTTCATGAGATTGATGGACGACATCTTGCAGAAATTCACCAACTCATTTGTAGTAGTGTACTTGGATGACATCCTGATATTCAGCCAGACTTGGGAAGAGCACCTCCACCACATCTGACAGGTCCTCCAAACACTGCGGCATCACAAGTTATGTGTTAATTTGGACAAGTGCACTTTTGGCATGACCCAGGTTCAGTATCTGGAAAACATTATTGATGAGTGTGGGGCACATGTGGATCCAACCAAGATCCAAGTCATTCGGGATTGGCTAGCCCCGACTACTCTAACAGAGCTTCGCAACTTTCTGGCCCTTGCTAATTTCTACCGTAGATTCGTGTTGGGATTCTCTCATATCACTTGGCCCTTGAGTCAAGTCACCAAGGGAGGAGAAAAAGCAAAATTTTTTTGGTCAGAAACTCAACAGAAGGCATTTGCAGAATTGAAACATCGCCTCTGTTGTGCCCCAGTGCTCACATTACCAGACTTGCAATAACCATTTGAGATTGAGATAGATGCCTCTCACTATGCTATTGGGGAAGTCCTTACTCAATAAGGGCATCCAATTGCATATCACAGTGAGACATTTTTCGACACAGTCCACAAATATCCCACTTATGACAAAGAGATGTATTCAATTGTACAGGCTTGCCGACAATGGAAGCATTACATTTTGGGGAAGGAAACAATCATCCGCACAGACCACTGACCCCTACAGTTCATAAAGACACAAGGGAAGTTACAGAATAATCGCCATCAAAAGTGGTCCACATATCTACAACAGTTTCATTTGAACATCAAGTACAAGAAGGGAAGCACCAATAATGTTGCAGACTACCTCAGTCGACCACCGATAGTGGTGATAACCACCGTGCTCAACTCTTGTGGGCACGAGACTTCTGATTGGCCACTTCTCTACAAGAGCGATCCAAAATTCAGCCACACACACCAAACACTCTTGGAGGGAAACCAAGTTCCAAAATTTCACCTCCAGGATGTACTACTATGTCACATGGGACACCTTTGTGTTCCTTCAAGCAAGCGTGCTAAGATGATTTGGGAAGCGCACTACAGTCGGGTCGCTGGGCATTTCGGGGTCAAGAAAACAGTGGCAGTACTGCAGAAGTATTTCTATTGGTTGAACCTTCGACAGGACATCGAGAAGTACATCCGATCCTGCACTGCCTGCGCCATTGCCAAACCATCCATTAATAAGCAAGGCCTCGATACTTCGTTGCCTACCCCTAGCCGAACTTGGGAATCCATCTCCATTGATTACATGTTGGGCCTTCCTTCTACTAAGCACGGCAATAGATGTGTGTTTGTGGTCATTGACAGATTCTCAAAGATGGCCATAATGGCGGCCTGCAAGAAGAATATCACAGCAGAAGCCACTGCTAAACTCTTCTTTGAACGAGTGTGGGTACACTTTGGGATCCCACAGTCTATAATCTCAAATTGGGACAGAAAGTTCCTTAGTACATTCTCATCTATCCTATGGTCAATGCTAGACACCAAGCTCACAAATTCCACATCTTTCCATCCCCAGACTAATAGCCAAACAAAGGTCGTCAACAGGATGATCGTACACGTGTACAACTCAAAGAATCCATGCACATGGGATGAGAGCCTCCCCTATGTACAAAACAACTATAACTGGGCCTTCCACATCTCAATCAACTACAGCCCCTTTCAGGTGGGCTTGGGATTCCATCCACTATGTCCCATTGACGTAGCCATGCCGTTTGTAGTTACTCGGGCTGATTCAGCTCATATCTAGTCTGAAGTTTCCAAGGCGAACAACTTCATTGAACAAATTCAGCACATTCACCAACAGGTTCATGACATATTGGACAGATCCAATGCTAAGTACAAGCAACGACATGATCAGCATCGGGTGCAACACAAATTCTAGGTGGGTGATAAAGTGTGGCTACATTTGCAGAAGGAGCGCCTCGCTAGATGCCACTGCAAGCTTCGCCCGCTTCAATATGGGCCATACACCATCGCCAAGGCTATCGAGGACAATGCCTTCAAGCTCAATATTCTACCATTCCTTGGTTTGCACCCAGTGTTCAATGTGGACCGCCTTCGGCCCTACTTTCCACCTCTACTAGACACATCAGATGTGGCAAAACAACTCACACCAACACAGTTAAACCTCGACTGCATGGAACAGGCCACAACTGATCGGATTATGGACACACAAATTGAGAACACCCTCTAGCTGAAGATCCAGCTATATTGAGTTGTCAAAGCAGGCCAACTCCTTCACCAGGGACCAAGTTCGGCAGAAGTTTCCTCTTCTCATGGAGGAACTCAACGCAATGGGGACCATTGCTTCCTAAGGGGGGAGGAATGATCTAGGAGGATATTGGTGGCCACCCACCTATTCCACTTGGACCCCCACCATTATTTCTTTTAGTTTTCCAGTTTCCTTAATTGTAGCACAATTTACTATTTTTGGTAGTTTTCGGGTCCTAAACGACATTTTTTTGGCATTGAATGTCGAGAAAATATGTGTCCGTTCTGGACTCAATATTTGTCGTTTATGGATGTAGTCCTTAAATATATCTTTCTAACGATGTATCATGCGCGTCATGCGGTGTCCATTCTTTCCTTCTGATACTTGCTTTCTCACTTAAATTGTAGATATTTGGCTGAAGTGTACTACCCTGCACTTTCTTTCACTGAGATGGAAATTCCATCCATGAGGAACTTCAAGGTTGTAGCATTTTCCTTCATTGCTTCTTTCTATGCAACTTCCTTTCCCTTCTTATTTGAAGGAGCGGGTGGATTAATCACAATCTCTTAAATGCCAAACTTCTTCAAATATTCCTTCATTTTGCTCCTGCAATCGAAGTAGTCAGTAACATCAAGTACAGATACATAATTGCTTGATGACTTTGCCTTTTCTTCCATTGTGTCTCCACGGATCTCCTTTAAGCTTGCAAGGCTTGTGACAAAGGACCGCTCTGATACCAATTGTTGGACATAATGGCCACACTAAGAGGGGGGTGAATCAGTGTGTGGGAAATTTAAACATTTTTACCTTCATTTAATCAATCAGAGTATATCAAGCATTATGTTACCAATCACATTATCATGTTCATTAGTTAAATCATAAGCACGATAATCACATCAAAGAGAGACACAATAATATTTATAATATGAGATTTATTTATGGTAATGGAATACTACAATATTGTCGGTTACATTCAGCACCAACTGAAGAAAAGCATACCAAATCTTGTAACAAGACCTAGCATGCTTTTTTTAGCTCCAACTAAGAAAGGGTTGAGGAGTCCAATCCTCAAGTGCAAGACTTATCTTGCATCAATATCTTTTCATGTATCTCTACATATCAACCTCTGCTCATCAATACTACTGCAAATCATCAACTAATTCTGCTGCTGCCATGCCACTTGTCATTTCATCATTGTGTCTTTTGTTTTAGGTGTATCATATTGCTAGTCAAACTGGTCATTATTCTTTGGTCATCAATCTTGTTCATCAACCCTGTTGGTCTTCTGCTCATCACTCTTTGAACTACTGGTCAATCTGCTCATCAACATCATGGTGTACAAGGTATTATCATCATCATCATCATCAAGGTGAATGCATTATCATCATGGAGTGTCAATAGGTATGCACTATGCCTGCACCATCATCATCATCCAATATATCATCAAATCATCCTCTTAGTGTACATCACTGTACACACACCATTGTATACTTTACTGTATACTTCACTTGTTCATACACCATTATATGTATCATTGTACATATACTTCATTTGTTTACTACGGTAAGTATACCAATGTATATTTCACCACTATATACATCAATGTATACTCACTGTATAGATGCCACTGTATATTTCATTGTATGCTACTGTAAGTATATCACTGTACATGCATATACTTGTCATCGTCATATTAGTTCATCATCATAGGATGCATCTTCATGTACAGGAATGTATCATCATATCATAGAGTAGCATCATAGTGTGTAGGGCATCATCATATCATCATCACAATAAAATGTAAATCACACCAATTTACATGCTTCACTGAACACATTGTTCACATACCATTGTTCATCATTGTTCTCACATCACTTCACTTCACAATACACACACCACTATTTGCACTTACTCATTTCACTGTACATATACTACTATATGCACTTACTCATTTCATTGTATGTATACTATTGTAAAGATGTCACTGTATGTGTAGCATACATCATCATCATTATATCATCATATAGTATACATACATTCATCACTGTCCATTATTCATCACATACATTCATCATTGTTGTGTCAACGAGTATATAGCATACATCATCATCAAGGAGTATAAGTATGCATATCATCATTAAGTAGTATATAGGTACATGTGCATGTAAAAACTCAATTTTGGGTTGTGTGTAGAAGACCTCAACTTTCCTCTATATTTTTACCCCAAGAAAGCCCCCCAATAGGACTGCATCAACCACAATAATTGGAACCATGAGTTAGGTCACACTTCTTTTTATTGTTGCTGCTACAACAGCTGATAAAAACAATTTTCGTGACTGTAAAGTGCTTCGGGAGTCCCCAAGAAGATTTCAAAATTCAATCTGCTTAAACAACATTAGCCCTGGACTATTGTATGGTGGAAGATCAATAGTCTCAAAAATTTGGACTGTTTATTAGATAACTTATGTGTGCTAAATATGGTAGTTTCTACCATGAAGCCACCTCAGTCCACAAGTTAGGGAAAAAATGCTGGTAAAAACTTGAACCGTGGAACAACTAATTTCAGAACTATGTAGAAAAGCCTCCAACACTATCCCAAGAAAGAATATCATCCCTTTCAAAATTTGGATCTTTGCATGTACTCGGTCTGCTCCTTCGAAATTCCACAGACACCTTTGCCTCAGCCCACCACAACAATGAGCTCACATCTTTCTCATTCGTTGGCTATTTTTTGGAATGTGCAAGCTTGTTTATATAGCCTTTAGCATGTCCACATCTTCAAGTTGAGGGCCAACTTCAAGGATGAACAATATTATTTTTATTATTATTTTGTATTTGAATTGATTAGGGCCGACTTCAAGGGTGAACAAGGTATGTATTTTGTTATTTTGTCTCATAAAATTACCATTTCAATGGTCATAACAAATAAGGGTATGTTGTATGTTTGTCAAACCCTTCCAAGTCAACCCATTATTTTTATTATTTTGTGTCTTTATTTGTCACACAAACACTCCTTACCCTAATCAAGGGGGTCCTCTATATTACCACAAATAACCACAAAATAGTCATACTTTATCAAATTTACCACAAGCCTTAAGGGCTTCATCAAGGACCAAGGACCCTTAGCCAAGGGTATGCACTTGGCCTAAAGATCAAGGCATGTGTGCAATGCAAGTGTGTCCAAGTTCTATCATGCCACCCTATGTGGGTGCCAAGTATTCCTCATGCCCTAGGACCATCTTCAAGGGTTCCAATACCCCATCAAACCACAAATGACCACATCATCTTCATCAAGTGTACAAGTACCATTAAGCCATCAAGCGTAGGTCCAAGGAATTCCTCAAGGATTACTCATCAAGCAATAGGATTCATGGTCTTCTTCAACCACCTTAACCATGCAATGGGATCTCCAAGGGTCAAGATCCATCATGACATCACCTGTGGGGTTGCCAAACCTTCTCCTAAGGTACCATGACACCATCAGAGCATGAATGACCAGATAATGGGTCATTAATGCTTCTCTAACCAATCTAGGGTTTATCCATCATCGACAAGGGACTCAACACTATCTTCAAGGTCTTTAGCATCATCACCGGGGTTTTCAGTATCATCACTTATTAATCTGTCACAGTAATCTAGGTACTAAACACAGTCTCATCAAAGATTAATAACAATAAGGCATGAAAAGGGTGTAATTGTGCTACAAAATTAGTAGCCACTCTGTATATTCACACAAAGAATGAGTAATACAATACAAGATCATGTTGCAAGCATGAATGACAAAGCAATTCAAATTGAATGAGTGAGTCTAGCTTAACTAAATGAAAGCCACAGTCAACACTGAAGTTAACCATTGATCAAAACCCTAATTGACTCAACTGAGCCCTATTTGAAGTCGGAGTGCAATAAATGATTGAGTCTAACTCAAAGTAGGTCAGACACATGTCACAGCAAGCCAACCAACAAGTGGTAGCGCATCAATGACTCCAATGAACCCCGATGAGGTTAACTGAAGTGTAGCTGAACATCAAAAGTGGTTGGAGACGCCCCTGTTGACTCCAGTTCATTAAATAATCAATAAATAATCAATTTAATGAAGGAAGGCACCTTCATTGCTCTGTTTAACTTATTGTAACCATCAGTTAGCAATATGGGGCATTAATGACACTCAGATCACCCTCGGAATGCTCCAGTTAGCCTCCCCTAATGTAGGAGAAGGCTAAGTTAGCCTCCTTGACTGAAGGTAGGCATGGGTGTGATCTAGCTGATGTCATCTAGTGCTCCTTTGATGTCAATTAAGTCAATAAAACTTAGGATAGTGGTTTAACTAGGCCAAATTGACCAAAATGAGTGTGTATGGTGGTAAATGTCTCCAACATCACTGGGGTCTTCAGCATCGTCAACAAGGTCGTGGCTCCAAGATCCAACCTTGTGGGTACATGGACCTTGTCACTCGGTACAAGGTGCTTCAAAGCACAACCCATATTTGTATGGGATCCAAGGTACTGGATGTGAGGATACTGGGACCATCCATACCTGTGGGACTTAGTGGCATCAATGACTCCCTGTTTGGCCACTACAAGTCCATTTTGGCATTAATGATAATTTCATTAACAAATTGACATGATACTTTAACATGAATATTATTGATGGTTGTTCCTTGTTATAAATGTACATATATTTCATTCTACCATTCTCCCATTTTACAGACAAAAAAAACCAAGAAAAATAATTGCGCTAATCATCTTGATGTTGCCTTCTTTTTATTTTGCAGTATTTTTAAGTCTTCTCTTATAGTTATTAAACATAGAATATTTGAAAAATAACATTGAACAAATGCTTATTTTAGGTGAGTTTGTAGAAATATTCATCCTTGAAGATTAAAGAACATGGTGCACATGCTTCCATACAAACACAAAAAGTAGTATAGTTGGTGTCATGTGTGAGTCACATATGATTTAATTTGAACAATTTGGAATGGAATGAAACCTTCTTTCCATGGACACAACAATTATAGAAAGCAAGTTAAAGAAACCACCAAATACTCGAAATCTAGAAATTAGTTTAGACGATATTCTTGAAACTGTGATATGTTCTTTTTCTTGTTTTTAAATACACATCGTTGGAGTTAAGGAAGTGAACAATTAATCATTTTAAATCTTTCTTGCAACAACATGATTCTAAAGCATCACTTTCATACAAAAATGAGCTAAACATACAACTACTTTTCGAAATGCATAATGTTGGTGATGTAGAGGTTTATTGGAAAAACAATGTCAAGATTGACAACACTTAATATAACTCCTAGGCATATAGGCTTATGGGGATATGTGTTTTTCATGCATTGGTTGTTACATTAGATAGCCATACCAATATTATTTTGGTCAATAAACTTGTAAGCAAAGTTATTTGTTCTTTAGTTCATATTCAAACAAATATACTTACGATATTTTGTTGCATGATGATCATTTGATAGGTGGTCATTTCAATCCACCTCTACAAAAGAGGAAATCAAACATTGATTATACAAATGAAAAATGTACTTAGACTTTGGAATTCCCAATGTTGGAGTGTCGATGTATAGCAATAAAAAACATAGTGCTAATAAATGTATCGAAAAGAGTGTCTGGATTCTATATTGCTTGTGGTAAAAGTGATTTTAAGACAAATTTCCATTTTAGAGGAAGTAATTTTGATGGACCTTCCTTGTGATGCATCGATGCTTAAACATTGTGCAATGTAATTGTTCATATCGAGCCTTATGAAAATGTATTCATCAAACAACATATTGTGGTTGATATGTGGTAGTAGGAATTATTGGCAGTGATATAGAAAAGCTATATTTGACAATTAGATGATGAAAGCAATGTAGATGTCGACCTTTTTCTTTCCCCTAGTTGTCGATTTTCCTACAAATAGAGATACACATATGAGCTTTTGACATGGAAACTATCTCAAATATATTACATTCATCATACAAAGAACCACATATATTGAATATTACCAAAACGATAGCGATAAGGCCCATTTTGGCTTTGAACCATTCCAAAAAGTAGTAACATATATTGCTATAGGCCCCTTTTTACCTTTTTATATCAACATAAATCTATCGACAACTAGTTCACAAGACTTTGAACATTGTATTAAAATTCTTATTAGAAACAATTTTGGGAGCCTATACTTGAATCCAAAACAATTGTAGATAAGTCCAAGCCATTAAATCCTAGAGTTAAAGAAACCCAAGGAGGACAAGAATCTCTCAAATGTGTGCCTACTTTGTCTTCTAGAGTATAACAAAGCAATATGAATGTGCATCACATTACAAACCTTCCTAGAAATAGGTGCACAATCCAACAAATTATGCTCAATCAAGAAACATTATTTGGGGAGAAATGCCTAGCGAAGCGTAGAATTATGAAAAGTAAAAGAAGGGTGCATGCTTATAATAATATTATGCTTCCTAAAAAATTGAAAAGAAAACAAAAGAAAGTTAGTTTCCTTCACAATTGCTGCCATTGAAGTCTTTCAGAATAATTTTAGGCATTCAAAATAGAAACTTTTTTCAAAAGGACATTAGAGTTTAGAAAGTATATGCGAGTCATTACCAAACAAGAATACCAAATAGAGGTGTTGGACACATTTACCCATGATTTCATTGTTTGTAATTGAACTTTCCATCGCAAAATGGGTCCATGTCTTCACACCATCAATATTGTGAATATCAAATCTCTTGTTAGATCCCTAGTAGAAGTAGAGACACGCATAAACTAGCATAATAGGAAATATCAATGGTTTTAAAATATTTGCACATGCATTGCAACATGAGAAGCTTCCAACTTTTGCAATTCCATGCCAAATTGGGTGAAAAAGAAAGCTACATACAATGAGACAATTATATGAACCAAATGAAAGGTTAGTAGCATCAAGATTGCATTTCTTACAAATAAGGGAACGAAGTTACATGTTCATGAAATCATAAATAGTTTTTGTCAAAGGATTTATCAATTTCCCCAAGGACACATCCATTTCCTTTGTTGCAAATAAGGGAACTAGGTTACATGTTTAGGAAACCACAACGAGCACTTGTCGAAGGAGTTATAAATGTCTCCAATGACACGTTTTGTATCCATCATGTTTTACCTCATGCTAGAGGAGAAAAGAGTACAATTGAAGTTTATCATTTAAAGCAAAACTTAGGTATAAAAGCATCTTGTTGTTGACCACATGGTCATGAAAGCATTGAATCACCTACACAAAACAATTCTCTAAATGGAAACACATATCTATTGAATCTAAGGATTCATCAGTAGTCGGAGAGGACACTAACAATGAGGACATTGATGATCCAATAACAAAAATAATATGGTTTCACCAATTCATCTCGTATTTACAATTTTTGTAATAAAATAGATATTCCCTTGGTGATGGCTATTGGCTATTAGGGATATTTCAAGTCAAATACTTAGAGGATATGAGTTTCACTACACTTTTCTAAAGAAAGCAACTAGATGATACTAGAAAGAACTTTACATACCAAAAAACTATATATGGGACTTTCTACAAAAATATCATGATTTGCTTACCATACAACAAACCTTTTTTATAAAGCAGTTCACACTATCCTAAGTCAAGTGCGCAATTGCATTTTGATTAGGAAAAAAAAGACAAAATAAAGGAAGGAAATTGTTAGCCAAAGACAAAATCAAAACCTAGTCTAGATTGTATCCTCAATTCACATAGTGGTTAGATGGACCTAATCTACAGGACTTGCTACACAAATACCATAATTTGCTTACCATACAACAAAACTTTTCTACAAAGTAATTCACATTATCCTAAGTCAAATTCTCAATTGCATTTTGATTCGGAAAAAAAAGGACAACATAAGGGAAGGAAATTGTTAGCCAAAGATAAAATCAAAAACAAATATAGATTGTGTCTTCAATTCACATAGTGGTCAGATGGACCTAATCTATGGGACTTGCTAAGAAAAATACCATGATTTGCTTACCATACAACAAACCTTTTTTATAAAGCAATTCACACTATCCAAAGTCAAGTGCTCAATTGCATTTTGTTTAGGAAAAAGAGGACAACATAAAGGAAGGAAATTGTTAGCCAAAGACTAAATAAAAAACATAATCTAGATTGTGTCCTCAATTCACATAGTGGTTAGATGGACCTTAGGAGAATTTGAACATTGTCAGGATGAATATATATGTGATGATAAGACAATTAGGACCACGAACATTCTTTAATGAGTGCACTAATATCAGTGAATTTGAATAACTGCTCAAGATTGGATTAAATGCCACAACATGTATCATGTAAAACTATAAAACGAGAACTATATACAAAGAATGATAACTTTAACCATAAAAACTCATATTTTTGCATCAAAAACACCAAAAACAACCCATGTTTCAAAAAGTGGTTCTACTATTTTAAAAACAAACTAAAATAATAATGTAAATCACTAATATTTTATAAATTATTAAAAAAAAAGTGTATAAGAATTTTTAATCCTGATGTTTAAAAAAATAAAAATAAAATAAAATAAACAAACAAACAAAAAATACAAAATAATAATAATAATCATAATACAAAAAAAGTGGAAGGGGTGGGTAAAGGGGTTGGGGGAGGGGTGGCAGAGGGAGTGGGTAAATGAAGGTAGGGAGTGGTGAATCCCCCCCACTACTCCTTTTATCCAAAAACAATTGTTGTCGTTGTTGTTGTTGTTTGTGGGAGAAAAAAAATGTAAACGAAGGAGAAAATCATGGCAAATTTGTAACAAATTTTGAATTTATTTTAAAAGGACAAGATCAAGCTAAAAAAAAATGAAAAAATATTTAAAAAAAAAACAATCAAAAAATGTAAATCACTAATATTTTAAAAATAATCTAAAAATAATGTATAAATAAAATTTTAATCCTAATGTTTAAAAAATAAAAACAAAAAACAAAAAAAATACAAAACCAAAAGAAAAGTGAAAGGGGTGGGTAAACGGGTAGGGAAGGGGGCTAGGAAGGAGGAGGGTGGCAGAAGGGGTGGGTAAATAGAGGTATGGAATCATCCCTTGACCCCTCTCTTGATATTCTAGGGTGGGTAAATAGAGGTAGGGAATCAACCCCTGCGTCCTCCTTTAATATTCTTGGTGTGGGTGGGGGGGGAGGTGCTTTGAGAATTGCCCCACCACTCCCTAACCCCCTTGAAATTCTAAGGGGAAAAGTAGGTAAGAGGGGGTAGGGAGTTGTGGGGTGATTCTCAAAGGCCCTCCCTTACTTTTTTGTTTTGTAATATTTTGTTTGTTTGTTTTATTTTTTACTTTATTCTTTTTTGCTTCTTAAAGCATTAGGATTAAAAAATTACTTCTACACTTTTGTTAGAATTATTTTTAAAGAAATACTGATTTACATTTATTTTTGTTTATTGTTTAGTATTTTTTTAATATTTTTTTCATTTTCCCTTTAACTTGTTCTTTAAGCTTAGCCTTTGAAAAAAAACTTCAAAATTTGTTACAAATTCGTCACGATTTTTGTATTCTTTTTTTTCTTAGTTTTTTTTGTTTGTTAAAGTTCTCTTCTTCTTTCTCGTTTTTGCAGCGATGCTTTAAAAAAAAATTAAAATAATGCTTTCAAATTGATAAAGGGTACTACCAGTAGCACCACTTTTCAATTCGATGGTTGTTAGTGGAAAAATTCGGTTAGTACGGACAAGAACCGTTTCCCTAGTCTAAATGGTTTTGATCTAAAACAAAATGAGTACAACTATGCAACATTACCCTAGATTATTAAATTACTTGAATGTGAATCTTTTATACCTCTTCCTGAAGATGATCCTTTCCTTCTCGATGCTTTTGTGGTCCAACCATGAAGAAGAGACACTTGCAAAATATACAAAGGACAAGATACAAGAATAAAAGCAACAAGATAACTTAATGAATCTATGTTAATGATAAAGGAGAAAATCAATAAACAAGATGAATAACATTACACATACACATTATTTATGTGAAATGAAAAACACATTTGCATTAATGAAAATGAGGAAAGAATTACAAACAAATCCTTGATGTTGGGGCTTCTCCCTACACACCTTTCACTCTCAAACTCTACAAGCCTTTCACTTTCAAAATCCAAGCTCTTTTCTTGTCACTCCTAGAAGAATTTCAATAGCATAAAAGTATTTTTTTGGTCTTTCTCATCCATGAAGGTAAGCTTTCTTTTATAGGCCAAAAGGAGATCAAATAGGTTGATATTTTGTCAGAGGAAGGTGCAGGATCATCCTTAGGGGTTAATGGCTCGTCTGCCACCTAATCTGCTCAGTTGGGATAAGCTTCCACAATGGATCTCTTCTAGAAGGCTCTCGAAAACTCTCTTTTTTCCCTTTTTGTGAGTGTCGACGCTCTTTTCATACTAGCAATAGGAGCCAGGAATGGCCGACACTCCTTTCCCTAAGGAAAGGAGTGTCATCCATGCCTTTTTCCACTAGTAATTGGCGTCATCCTTGGCTGACACCTTATGTCAAGAGGCAAGGTGCGTCAAAGATCCCATAAATGAGCTTCTAACAAGGAAAAAAATCCTCTAAATAGTATGTTGGCATATGAACTTCAGGGATCTAAGAAAAATGACAATATTTTGGTGTAACAAAATTCCCCCCAAAGTATGAAGCTAGAGGGACGTGATAGGTGAAATACTTTGCTAGATGTGGTTTGGAAGTTGAGGTGAAAGGATGTCGAGTGAAGACTTTCCATAGTACCAGATACTCTGAGCTATGTACTTTGACGAACTCAAAACATGGTTGACGATCAATACATTGCAAATCCATGTATAAACGACCAAATTATGGCTATTGACATACACTGCATATCCATGATGTACAAGACTCAAATTTGGACATAGATTCGAGACATACATTGTAGATCTATGTCATCATGACTCAAACTTGAGCATAGCCACTATACATACATTGTGGATCTATGTAGTGACCCAATCACAAAATACTCCATCACAACCCAAGCAGAGGAAAATATTCAAGTGAATGCCTAAACACCCAGGGTCTTCATCCCAAACTTGAATAGTATGATTCTATCCATGTGAATAGATTTCCTGATGTCAAAAATTGGTAGAAACCACTTGATTAATGGTCGTTGATGTGTACCGTTAATAAGTGCGAGGGAAATCATCATTGATGTCAATGATTCCCAAGGTAACCTGGTACATTCTTCCGAATGTGAATAGACGATTTGAAGTCGAACAATCAACATAATATTTCAATCAAAGGCCAGTGATAGAATCTTACTGTTGAAAGCGATGAAACCTGCCATTGGGGTATGTAGGTTCCAAGGTACTAACTAGTTTCTAAGACTAATTCCCAGATGATGTGTTGGATTTGATGAGAATAGACTAGTCAAATGAGGGCCATAATGTTTCCCCCATCATCAACAAAAAACTAGAATAAAAGTGGTTGGGGTGATCTTGATTATGGAACAACTAGGGGACTAACTTAGAGATGACTGAATCGAAGTAAGGTAAGGTAACTACATAGGTTGGTTGTGATCGAATACTCCCCTTGAACATTGAATGACATGACTAGTGACTTGGAAGCATTGAATCGATGAGGAAGAGACGAGAAATAATGCAAAGATCATGCATTCTTTAGATGAATCAAAGAAGAAAATTGACTCATGAAAGTGGATCAACTCGAGGACAAGCTGATTTCCCAACTGTTTGAATGAAATGAAGATAGGTTCCATGTTCAAGGCTAACTATAAACTGCCATCAATACACATGAATTTTTTTTCCCCTTCCCTTAATTTCCCCATCACGATGTATGCATACCTCTTTGCTTTTTAATGAGCTTAAAAAGGGAAACAAACGCTCGATATAGCTCATCATAGGATGAGTCCAATCTCACATGTTTTACGAACCTAAGAAAGGAGAGGTTGATTCCTAGAAAGGTTCCTTCATCACATAATTTTATGAGTCTGAAGAAGGTAAATTCAGTGTTGTTTCATGTTTAGAGAGTCTGAAATGACTAAAGAAAACTCCAAGGTGGACCTTTTCGTAAATTTAGTCCCCGAGGTTTGAAAAAGTGTAAAATATACCTAGGAGAACTCTTCTAGTTATGAAGAACTAGAGTGTACCTTTTTTGAAAATGAGTCTAAACGATCAGTAAAAGGGGTAAATTATCACCAAATATACGACCTTTCAAATACTTGTACAAGCGTGAAAGAAACAAGTTCGATTGACGATCTTTTCCTATTGAGAGAGTGAAAATAACTTAAAGACAACTCCTGGGGGGTTCCCTTTTCGTTAAGGTTTTACGAGTCTAAAAAAGTGATAAAAATATACTCAACACATTATCTCTTTTTTTTTAGCGATCATGATGATGGTATAAAAGGTGCTTAGAATCTTTTCCATTTTGGTAAGGAGTATGAAAAAGTAAAAAAGAAACTCCTCCATAACCAAAAAAAAGGTTCAATTTTCCCTAAAATCTCCAAAAAGAGGCATTAGAATCCTTAGACATTCAAAACATTAGGAAAGAGGATAAAAAATAAAAAATAAATATTTAAATAATTAAAAGTTATTTTTCATTTTTTATCCAAAAATAGAATAAAAAGACCAAAAAGTAAAAAAGTTTTACCATTTAGTTTTTTACCATTGATCTTTGAGTGAAAAGTGATTTTGAGGGTGATTTTCCTCTAGAGATTGCGGGAGATCTAGTCATCCATTTAGGTAAACTTCATTCCTCTCCTCTTCAATTTGATGGTAGGAAATCAAGCTTTAATTAGGTTTTTTTATGAGTTTTGTGTTGTTTTTTTGGGAGTTAAGAGCGCACCGTAGGAGACGCTCTTCTACCTTTCGGGAAGTACACTAGCTCACCCATCGAAAGGAAAAATATCCCCATCCTCACTCTATGTAAAAATTTCAAGTGCAACGGTTCCCTGTTCATACAAGGAAAGAGCATCGACGACCCCAAAAGACCCAAAATCATAGTTTTAAGCCAAAACTTGAAATTCTTTTTTCAAAGAATGCTTCTAATGGTTGACGTGTTGGCACTCCACAGGTTTTCAAATACAATATGGTCATTTGAAAAGAGATATAGCATGAAAAATATGATGCCCAAGCTGCCAATGATCCAAACACCGTGTTTGCATTAAGAGAATGTGGAATCCTGAAATTCTTCCAGATACTGGGTACGAGGGCACATATTCGATTACTGGATCACCTGATAATAATGGGGGACCCTAAACAATAACACTTTCAAGTAGGAAGCTACATTCTCACCTTGGATGTGGAGGACATTTACTTCCTCGCCGGTCTCTCAAGACAAGGGAGCCCAGTGCCACTATTTGGATCAAGAGGGGGAGAGATGATGATAGATGACTTGATCAATGAGTACTGCACCATTGACACATAGTCCCAAGGTGGGAAGATACCAATAAAACATGTGACAAATCGACCGTTGAGGACTATCCTATTCACTATTGAGAAAGTGGTGGGAAGTCAGCCTGGCCACCAAACTACATGGTATTATATGATTTACGCATTGGAGTGTATGGATCCAATGATATTCAACTAGAGTGATGGAATCCTAGTGAGGCTCAAAGACCAGTTAACCAAGTGACGTCGAGGGGAGCTCAAACAGTTTGGCTACAGTGCGATCGCGGTTTCTTTCTTCCTTGAGAGAGTTCGATTACTATGCCCTCAGGTACCATTGAACGATCTCAAGCCACTATACCCACGCATGCTAATATGGGTTGAGGCCATGACTCAACATGGGGGAGGTGGACCTACGGTTACCTATGGATCCGTATTATTTCTATGGCTATGTGGTGAGCTCCTTATGGTGGAGGACTATGCATATTTAGGGATGGATTTTAGAGGAGATCCATATCTACCACTTCCTGAGGACGATTAGTGGGGAGAGATGGGTAAGGAATATTCCTTATTTCATTTCTTTTTATTTTGTTATATTTTATTTTTTTGTCCTTTTTGTGATACTAAGACATCATGATCTATGTTGCAGACATTGGACCATCACAACTGGCGAGGTCATCACCTATTGAGAGGTGGGGAGCTGTTAGGGAGACATCGATTTGGAACATCGAGGCCGAGGAAGAGTTGCAGGAGATCGAGGATAACTTGCATAGGTTAAATGCAGATGTCCCAAATATCTCCATTGGTGAATTACCTTATCATTATTAATGCCATCCAATAGGAGTTTCTGATCGGTTCAAATGACTACTCCGCAGGATGGTCTAGGCCATCATGTGTTAACACAAGCATCAAGACTTGTTAGGAGTAGTGGTTCTATCCAGTTATGGTACCATACTGAAATTTTTTAAGCTTTATATTTTTATGCACTGAAATCTTTTGGCTTCAAATTTTGATGTACTGAAAGCTTTTGGCTTCATATTTTTTGCCTCGATATCGTTTGTAAAATATTTATAAAAAACAACTTTATACAAAATGGTGTGTCTATTATGGTGTGTTTGTACATGAATGGATTCTTATGGCGTGTTTGTATATGTCATCTTTACACATGTGATCTATCTTGAAATGAAAATTAAATATGAGCTATGTACCAATCCAAAACGTAATTAGCTAGCGAGTCAACAACTACATTTAAATGTCTTGAAATATGTTGGTATGAAATAAACTCAAAGGACCTTTCAAGAAGTCGAACTCTTATAAATAATCGAAGAAGTAGGGGATTTAAGATAATATAGACACAGTTTAATTGAAAAACAACTACTTTTGAATCTAAGTAAACCATAATATGACTCACATCATTTGACAAAGCATTAGTCAACAGTCCAATCACCGCACAATATTCAACGAGATTGTTTGTTGTGAGACCTAAGCAAGTTCTACCTGAGCTTACCAAATCATTGGTAGGGAATAAAGTACCTATGCCACTGATTGGAGATTCAAAGTATGTCGATCATCACCATCTATGAATCCTAAATATAAGGCCATCTGTTCATTCAAGAATGACACTATATAAGCAGTCTTAACGAGGATGAATCCTACATTCAAAAAACAAATAAAGTTCAAACTACACACAACACACTTTATTAACAAAATGTACAAGGTACACAAGAGAAATTGTCTAAGAATAGTATCTTTTGAGATAAATTCCATTTTGGGGCTCACCTAAGGATTATTGATTGAGTTGCCGCCCTCGTTGCTCCCTTCAGATGCACTTTTAGCGACGATTTCGAAACAACTTTGGGAAAGGGTATTGCTTTTAAATACTGAAATCTAGAGAATAAGGAGCCTATGAACAACTATGTTTCCATCATCCTTCTCTTCCTTCATTTATCTCAGTGCTTCAGTGCTAAGGACTTCCTTCCTCCCTTCAGTGCTTGAGTCACCCGCCTCATTAACTGCCTCTTTTCCACTTCTTATGCCCGTTTACCAGTGCCTTAAGCGGTCTGCCTTCCTTGTAATAATGTGACATTAACTCACCTGATTACTTCGAGAGTGTAGATAATTAATGTTGGATACATGTATGGTATTGTCATTACAATATGTATGGCTATTATTGGTTGTTCTTGGTTGTTATGGTTGTTGTGTGTATGACTGATGAACGATGGTTAATGTTGAGTGGATGATGCATGGATGGTATTCTTATTCATATGGTTGTTATTGGTTGTTATTTCTCGTCATTGATGATATTGGTATGATTGATGTACTTGGGTGATGTTATTTAGAAATTACTTCATGCTTATCGGATGCGGGGTAGATGTGATTGTAATGTAATTTGATTGATGTATTATGATTGATGAATCATGGTTGATGTATTATGATTGATATATTATGCTTGGTGTATTATAGGTGATGTATTCTGATTGATGAATCCTGGTTGATGTATTCTAGTTGATGTATTCTTATTGATGTATTTTGCTTGGTGTATTTTGCTTGGTGTATTTTGCTTATTGTATTATGGTTGATGTATTATGGATGATGTATTTTGATTGATGTACTATGATTGATGCATGTATGGTTGTCATTGGTTGATATTATATGATTGATATATGGTCGAGGTATTATGAATTGAAGTATTAAGGTATGATGTCTGTATGGATGATGTATGCATGACAATTGATGTATGATTGATATTGGTTGATATTGGTCTCAATTAGTTAATGTATAATGGATTTTTGAATGATATCTAAAGAAGGCTTATGCTTTGTGTTGAGATGAAAAGTTGTATGTTTAACTAATAGTCATTATGTCCCTTTTTGGTTTCTTAGCTAGATTAGAACTTTTGCAAATAAGTTCGCTTTGTCTATTACATTAAAGTGCATAAAGTGTTCATGTGACCTTTGTGATATTTGCTAGAAAAACATCTTTATGATCTTCATTAGAAAGGTATATTTGTGGTATTTATTGAAAGTCATCATAGTAGTATCTTGGTGGTATTTAATATATTTTTGTTGAAAAGTATGTACTAATTGTGTGACTGATTAAAGATATGTACTAATTGTGTCATTGATTAAAGTATGATTCAGGTACCTTTGTTGAAGATTCACTTCCCGTGTGTGTGTGTGTGTGTATAGTGTGACTGATTAAAGATATGTACTAATTGTGTGACTGATTAAAGTATGATTCAAGTACCTTTGTTGAAGATTCACTTCCAGTTGTGTGTGTGTGTGTGTGTATAGAGAGAGAGATAGAGAGAGAGAATGTGATACAAGTTCTATGTTAGAGAACTATCCAGGTGATCTTGTTGAAAAACAATATCCTTGTGATCTTTACTGAAAGTATCTTGGTAGGGCATCTTTGTGGTATATCAAATACCTTTCTTGAAAGACATCTTTGTAAAATATCATAGTGATAGTTCATGAGCCTTATTGTAAAAATATCTTGTTGATATTTCATGCACCCTTGTAGGAAAAGTATTTAAGTCATCAATCATGTAAAATAATCTTGATAAGGCATCTCATGTTTTTTAATGATTGGATGCATTACATGTATCTTCTTAATGGAGCATATGCATGATGCATTTCACGTATCTTTTTAGAAGGAATGTGTACTTGATGCTTTTCATGTGATATATTAATTGGGATGGATATGGACTTGATGTCCAGTCAATAAGGAGAAAGCCAGAAAGGATTTCTAGCTCCCCTTTGTTCAAGGGACACCATTTCCCAGCTCGGGTGGATCACGACCAAAATGGTAAATGTGTACTTATAGTTGGGTGGATTGTGGAACTTACTCATCTAGTTGCATTAATAATTCAAGTACTCTTACACATGTTCTTGAGATGTGGTAAAGGTCTCATTGATTCATAGTTCCTATAATTGAGATTGTTGGTATTGCCAAGTTGGTAGCTATAAGAAAAAATATGTCTATACAATAATCAATAATGTATACAATAGAATTTTTTTATATTGTTGAAATGTACCTAGAACTAATATGTTGTTACATGTAGGTTATGGAATTTATTTTCATGTTGTGCTTTCATGGGATTTATTTCATGTGCCTTTGAATTATTGAAGGTGAATTTTATGAATCTTGTTGAACAATATATATGTTTGTTGCTAACCATCTTGTTACAAAAAAATAAAAAATAAATAAAAAAATCCTATGGATTAGGGTGGACCACAACAGACAATGACACCAGAAATCAATCCATTCTCTAGCATGCTAGATACATAAAAGAAACTAATCGCTAAGTGATAAGAACCATACATCAATCGTATGTTCAAAGAAGGCCACCATTGATCTCTCAATCAAAACTTGTCCCTACACTTCGTCCTCAACAACAAAGAGACATACAAGCATGATATATAATGTGTTAGTATCTAATCTAGCATTTTCAATTTAAACATGTATACAAAGTAATTACATCCATGGATACAAATATTCATAATTACACATGAAATTGGACGATAAATTGATATTTCTATTAATGTAAATAGAGATACAAATGACAACATATGTCGGCACCTCGTCGAAACCAAGAAATCGATTCCCTCCACCCGAGCCACCACCACTTTAATCCTCCATAAAATGGCAAGCTCATAAAGACAATGGCAAGCTTGGGAAAAGAGAACTAATGGCTTCCTCAAAGGACAAAGGGATGTTGACTTAAGAATATAAGAATGCGGCAAAATTCCACTATAATATCCTTACTCTCCAAGTTTCTACTCCTCCAATGCTTCACAGTAGCTTAATATATAACCCCTCAATAGGAAGTGAAGGGTCAAATCGTAGTTTTTCCTGGCATATGGAAGGCCAAAGATCAAGTCCTTCATTACTTGATGGGGAAAACTCTGAATGTTTTTTGCTTTTGAGCATAAAATTTGATGTACATGGGTGACCGTGGTGCAAGCTTCGTATACACGAGTTGTAGACTTGTGACCCACATGTATCTTCAAAAGTGTTTTTAACAGGGTTAAACTGGAGCATAAGAGTTATGGTGAGTAAATGGGGTATAGTGAGTCTGCATAGGGACAAGGGAAGGCCATCAAGGAATGCTACAACAGGTGTGGAAAATCATGTTATAACAAATACCCCATAATGTGTGAGGTTGGAGGGGTACATGATGGCTGAAATACATTATAATATTCCTAGGAGTGGAGTAGTGAAGAACCAGGTGGAAGAACCAGCCACTCGTTAGCATAATACAATGATAAGTCTCTACATAGGATTGTGGATATGAAGTATACATAGCAGTATCATATACATATCAGTACAATGGCCATGAATAGGAATAATGGACTTATGTCATGAGTGGTCATCACCACATAAAACACATAATGAAGCATGGTCTCCATTCTAAATGAAGACATCTGGTACATAAGAAGGTACATTGTCCTGTTGTGGGAACTGAAATCCCATAAATATTATCACGATCAAGGAAGTAGCCTAAACATTGAAATTAAATGTCCCATCATGTGAATAAAGGTGTCAGGGTCGAATATCATGGACCATCATCTGATTACTCGTCATTAATGTATACCATTAACAGACGTGAGACATCTCACTAATAATGAAAATGGGAGTCAAGGTACATAGTACATTCAATCAAGTGTGAATATATGTGTTGAGGTAGAACCCTTGAAAAAATCCATCGATCATGGGACATTGATGTATTCCCAATTATGCCGATGGCGAGAGAACCTGCCACTAATGATTGCAAGTCTCAAGGCACTCAATGGACTCTAGATCCTGATTCCAGAATAAATTATATGCAATCGATGGAATGGAATACGCAAGAAAGAGGGCATTAAGGTATCCCCCATCAACCAACACGAGGTACTCGACAAGGCCGAATAATTTGGAAGAACTCGAATGAATAAGATGTACGTGAACCACTAACCATGTGCATTTCTTA
Source organism: Pseudotsuga menziesii (assembly GCA_001517045.1). Classification (NCBI taxonomy): domain Eukaryota; kingdom Viridiplantae; phylum Streptophyta; class Pinopsida; order Pinales; family Pinaceae; genus Pseudotsuga; species Pseudotsuga menziesii. The sequence goes on along the minus strand of LPNX010458253.1, from coordinate 193,666 downwards.
CGCATGCTAGATGCAAGTAGCATACAAAAGAGACCCTCTAAATAGTAGCCAATGATGAAAACTATTGACATAGGCGAGGAAACCACCAATAGGGTCTAATGGAACGCAAGACATAATATGAATCCCTAGGTGTGAATAGATTTCTTATCATCAAATGCAATGGAAACCACTTAGTCAACGACCAATGATGAAGTGTCTTCTGTTGAGTTCAAGGTTACCTACCAATGATGAAAGTAAGCCCATAGTGCCAGATAGGACCACATCTCTATGGTGTATCTGGAATGGTCTACTCAGGTTAAATACTTCCTTCAAAAAAGAGCATAAAGCAAATGGAGACACTTAGGTAGCATAGACTCAAAGTGAAAACTAGGACAACTTTGTGACACAGGAGGCTTCAACAAAGGATCCATAGTGACTGAAAGCATAACCAATTACTAGAGAAAGATCGAAATAATGAGTACAACTCCTAAGGTCATACAAGAAACCCAACCAATAATGAATGGACTCATGGACTGTGCTCTGTTCGAAGGAGACACGACAGCTGCCAATATAAGATAATATCATTTCCCGTCCAACTTTTTATGTTTTATGATTTTCTTGGCCTTTTTCACGTTAAGAATCTTGAAAAAGAATAGAATTGCTTATAATAGAACAAGGAGGAACCAAGTGTTGCAGGAAAGCAAACTAGTTCCAAGCAGTGGAACATACCTATGATCAATGCAAGGAAGCATATGTAGGATAAGGACACTCGGGGGGATGTTTCCTCCGAGTATGGGATAATTGAGTTGCAAAAGATAAATGAGAGGATCTGATTGGCTAGTATTGAGACAAGCTTGGGCTATATGGCTTATAAAAGTGAAGCATGGAGTAGGATTTAGGCTAAATAAAGCAAGCAGATGCATGCAATGCAATTACAACTTGATAAAAATGGGAGTCCCTGTAGTAGTTGGCCAGCATAAAGTGTAAAGAAGAGCATGGGTTTTATGTTTAAAGGCATGGTGGAACTACAAGGGAATCCTAGACTTAACGGGGGGCGCTCAACATGGGAACTAAATGACAAAATGGGATCTAACTAGGGTACCCATGATCGAGAAATCTCTATCACTTACATAATGACACTTCTAGTAGCAATGTAATGGTTGTGTGACATTAAGAAGGGGGTTCGTACCTATGGCTAATGTGACATAGTCATGAGATAATGCACAATGCATGTGGGTAGTGGTCCTATCCTATATTCTAGTTCAGTTTTATACCTGTTATAGGCATGAACGAGCCAAAACTCGGCAAGAATGCACAAAAAATGGACCCTACACAATGACATTAGTCCAAAAATAGTTACACATAGTTATTAGAGAGTCCAAACTATAGGATATAGGGAGGATTGGTCATGGGAAAAAAATTCGAGGGAATATGTGAAGTGGACGATGGGACATAAGAAGGAATGTAAGTTGTAGACCCAACGTGCACCTATTCACTACCACCCCAAGGTACTGAACACTAGTGTGAAGACTAGATGAACGAGGTGGAAATCCCCCAACAAATGGAGTATAAGGAAGAATATGACCACTTTCGAATAGATGAAAAAGGTAAGGGGCTGAAGTGCCCCCCATTCCAACAACAGGTTCACATTAGAACCTAGGACGAGTGACGTAATACTAGTAGTAATGTTAGACATGTTGAACGTAAAAGGGCCTGAACTTAAGGGAATCGACCGAGTCTCAACACTCCTCCTTCTCAAGGTAAAATTTCAATTAAAGGTTGTAAATTTTGACAAATATGGTCATGCAGTATGGGACGGACCATCCCCACGAGGGTCGGTATAAACCAAAGTTTTGAGAATCCATATAGTAGATAAAGGAGGAACTTTAAACGCTCATCCCCCCATTCTAGATGATGGGGATGGAGGGAAATCTAGGGATTCTAAAGTACTACTCATGGTAAAAATTGTATGGGAATCTCAATGGAAAATAGGTCACCTAGAAAGTATAACCCTCTTATGAAGAGGTGGGGGAGGATCACAAGGTGGTAGTCCTGCTAAATGATGAGATCAGTGGGGAGTTGGAACTCAATCTATGATGACTCCACAAATAAAAAAACTTAAGTAACCGTGATCCCTAAATCCAACTAGCGCACACAGAGCACACCCCTAAGGAAAACTAGGTCAAATGCAAACAAGCCAAGAGTGAGGACAAGTGAGCTCCCAAATGCAGCAGGTATGTCTCACCTACCAGATTCTTGAGACTCCCATACACTATAAGTAGAGGTGTGTAACCAATTATAGTGGCCCTCGGCTTTAATGTGCAAAGCAACTATGTTGTCCAACCCCTCCTTGGCTAGGACACTCACATAATAACCTCTGCAAGAACCCCCTATGATACCTAGGTAAGGAAACTATGGTCACCCAAATATAATCAATGCTCAGATGGATAGTCACAGGTGGGATCTACCATATGGGAAGGGTAATAAAGCCCAAATATTGAAAGCACCAAAGGTACCTCAAGAACCCTCATTTACGAATAAGATTCTCGAAATATCTCCAGCAATCAATAGAAGGTAGTAGAGGGCTATCCCCACCACCAACGTGCGCATTGCCCCGTGCTTAACCCCTATGTAATAGCATCCTCCTAAGAACACTAATTATACCAAGGATTTCTCTTATCACCTGGGCATACACCTAATTGTTTTGTTTCATAGTCTTGAAGAAGTTTACTCACAACATCCTATTCCAAAACTCTAAAACCTAAGCTTGTTGGTGCACCCTATAAAATAAAATAGTTTTAATCAATTTTAATTTTAGCGTTAATTTTAAAGGATTTGATTACTCAAGGGATATGAGCGTGCAACCAATGATGTTACAACTCATTAATAAAATTAAATATGCACACCTCAAAAGAAATGCCAAGAGCAACTTTGTTTTCAAATGAAAATGGTATGCCACTAAATGTAATGCACACAATTTTTTTTCCTTTTCAGATGCCAATGTAGTCCATCCTATATGAAATCCTAGACACTAATATCTTCTAAGCAAACCAAATGAAAGTACCAATTTCCAATGCATATGCAAGATGCAAATAAACATGCAACTATAAAATTGTTTTTTGTATTTTCAACATAAATGAATAAAAATGCAATAAAAGTCACTAAAACTCTCAGTCTCTGCAGCAAGCAGCAAACACAAGCCAAGAGAGACACTGAAACCAAAAGGTTAATGTAGTAATGGTAAAAAAAAGTATATAAATTGATAAGAACTACTTTCAAAGAAACAAAATTAATAAAAAAGGGGTCTCTAGTCACAAAAGGACTAGTCAATAGACAGTATTGGTACCCAAGAAGACCCAACCACAATCACAACCCATCCAGAAAATTCCTGCATCAATATCCCAACCAAACTGGAAGATGTATGTGAATGTTCAAAGAATATAAGTGTATGTACATGATTAGGTAGAGCACAACCCGCGTATATACACGAATGTATGTTCTCTGACCCGCATATTCAAAGACGAAGGTGGTAAAAAGCAGGCCAAGGGTCAAACCACTCTAGGGAAATATCAATGAATGAACATACTACCAAATGGGACACAGAAACACTGAGAAACAAGGAGAAATTGAGTGAAAAATGCACCCAAAAACCCATCAAAAAGGAAGATCCCCAGCGAATTCGCCAATTCTATTACGGAGAAAGACTTCCTATGGTTTGGGGTGGACCACAACAAACAATATGACACCAGAAATCAATCCATTCTCTAGCATGATAGATACATAAAAGAAACTAATCACTAAGGGATAAGAATCATACCTCAATAGAATGTTCGAAGAAGCCCACCGTTGAGCTCTCGAACAAAACTTGTCCCTACACTTCATCCTCAACAACAAAGAGATATACAAGCATGGTATATAATGTGTTAGTATCCAATCTAACATATTCAATTTAAACATGTATACAAAGTAATTACATCCATGGATACAAATATTCATAGTTACACATGAAATTGGACAAGAAATGGATATTTCTATTAATGTAAATAGAGATATAAATGACAACCTTTATTGGCACCTCGTCGGAACTGAGAAACCAAGTCCCTCCACCTGGGCCTCCACCACTTCAATCCTCCATAAAATGGATGGAACACAAAGACAATGGAAATATTGGGAAAAGAGCACTAATGAATTCCTCAAAGGACAAAGGGACGCAAGCTCAAGCATATAAGAATGGGGAAAATACCTCTATAGTCTCCTTACTCTCCAATTTTCTCCTCCTCCAATGCTTGACAATAGCTCAATCATATATCCCCTCAATAGGAAGTGAAGGGTCGAATCATAGCATTTCTTGGTAGATGAAAGGCCAAAGATCAATTCATTTGTTACTTGATGAGGAAAACTCCAAAAAAAAATCCGAGCATAAAACCCAATGTATGTGAGTGACAGTAGTGCAAGTTGCGCATACATGATTTGTAGACTTGTGACCCATGTGTATCTTCAAAAGTGTTTTTGAGAGGGTTAAACTCGAGCATCAGGGTTATGGTGAGTAAATGTGGTATAGTGAGTCTACGTAGGAACAAGGGAAGGCCATAAAGGCATGATTCAACAGGTGTGGCAAATCACACTATAACACATCTGTCTGTTGTGAATGTGAAAAAGAATCCTTGTTGAAGAAGAATCTATATTTCAAGTATCTTTGTTGAAGAATATGGTTTAGTTGTTGGGACTGAGTTCCTGGATTCCTTTAGAGAGCAGTTTAGTATATGTTCCTAGAGATGTAGTATGGTGGATTGTCACCCCTTTTTTTCGTTGTATCACTCTACTATTCCATGTTCTTGCACATGAAGCTAAGAAATGGGATGGTGATCCCATAGGAAATGAAGACGGATAGGAAAGTAGTAGTGGGAAGCATTGTGGTTCTCGGAAGAGATAGTTTGAGAGTTTCTAAACTAATTATGCTCTTCTTATGGGAGGAATAGTGTCTTGTTGATGCTAGTTTCCCAAATTTGAGATAAGTATCTCTCATGTGCTATTTTTCTTGTTGAATTTCGTATATGTGTCATGGTTACTAATGTATGCTATCTTTATGCTTATGGTTTTGTTGTTAAATAATACTCTTATATGGTTGATTGAAATATGATTTTCAGGTGAATGTATCTTTGTTGAGATTTGAAGACCCTGTAATGGGGATTGAAGATTGACCCTAGCTTGTAGTCTTAGTTCTCACACATGAATCTGGAAAATGGGAAGGTGATATCCTAAGGAACTAGTTAGGTGAAGGGAGTCACATCCCATAGGTATTGGAGATAGATGCAAAGTAGTAATGGGAAGTATTATGGCTTCTTGGAAGAGGAGTTTTGAGAAGGACTGCTTGAAAACTGAAGGTAGTGATCCTTTTGAAAGTTGTAAAAGCATGTGTTGAATTATTCTAACTTTGAAGTGTATTTACTTATTACCCTGATGTTCCTATCGGGAGAATTATTTGTATTTTATTGTACCCCAATGTTCCTATCGGGAGAACCACTAAGAATCATGAGGAAAACCCCTTCATTGTAAGTTGGGTCATTAGAACCCTAATTAATATATTATTAAGTTTTTTTGTCCTCGGAGAGAAGTCGGCCCAATCAATTTTAGCGGGGCCGACTTGGTGGAGTGAATTGTCAAGGGAACGAAAGAATATAAATAGAAGTGAGGCTCCTCTCACTTCCACACACTCACACTCACTTGTGTAGCACATAAGTGAGAGAGAGAAGGAGTAACTGCAAGGAGGAGAAGGATTAGTCTGGGGTTTTACCTTTTATATTTTTATCATCTATATAATTAAGGAAGCTTTTTCTGGGTTTTTCCCTTTAGGGTTTTCCTAGGATAAATATGTGTTGATCTTGTGATACTATTTCTTTCAATGATCCTGTCTGTATTCTTTTGTTATGAAATTGAAATTGAATACTGATGATCTATATTAGAATATATGGAATCTTAACATTGAATCAGAGCTAACCTGAATAGGACAGCTTTCACAAGTGAAAAATCCCCCTCTCTCTCCCCGACAAGAAATTAGGGTTTCGAGAAAATTTTGAGTTTTGGAAACTACTTGCATGGAAAGTTGCCCCCTCCCAGAGTGAATCTTCTGAGCTAGGGTTCGAATTTTTTGGAGTAGATCTCCCAGAAATTCAAACCCTAGTTTGATGGGTCGACCAAAAAAACTGCAGAACCAGTAAACTGTTGGAAGTTGCAGTGTTGAATCTCTCAAGTCAGATTTGAAAGGTGAATACTTGATATCTCTAGAAACCAAAAACACCAATCAACTCACCTCAGTCAAGTGCATCTCCTGGTAATATCAGTTTCTTATTTTCCAGATTTTCAATTTTTTGTGATCTCCTTTCAAGATGGCCCCAAGCACCAAGCTTGAGGACAAGCTAGAAGGCATAGAGAATTACAGAGCATGGAAATACATAATTGATCTCATTTGGCAAGGAGAATGATCTTGAGAAATATATCAAGGATGAAGTTGCAGAACCTGAAGAGGTTGAAGATAAGGAGAAGCATAGAAAGGATCTGAATAGGGCACAAAGAATTATTGCTGACTCCATCAAGGATCACTTGATCTATCAAGTGTCATTCAAGAAGACTCCAAAATAAATGTATGATGCCCTAGCAAGGATGTATGAAGGAAGAAACATCAACAGAAAGATGAATCTAAGAGCTCAACTGAAGAGCACCAGGATGAATCATGGAGAATCCATCCAGGACTATTTCACAAGGGTCTCCTAGTTTAAGGAACAACTAGAAGCCATTAGAGGCAAACTTAATGAAGATGAATTGGTTATGACTTCTCACAATGGTCTCACTAGACCCTGGGAGTCATTCATCCAGATGATGTGTGCTGTAACACCCCAGTTTTGACCCCATTGCATTAAGTGTACATGATGTATATATTGTAATGATCATGGTGTGGAGCTAAAGGCCAAGGCCCCACCGTTGATTGGTTATGCTATGTTTCGGGTTGAACTTGTCACCGATGGTATATCGGGACATACGGCATACATATCAAGTTTTGTTATCATGTAAATATGCATATTTAATTAAATGAACCCGACCAGCTACGTTCGCGGCAACTAAATTGAGAAGGGGCATGATTTTCACAAGGATAAGGGTGGGGTGATGTCAAACCTTGGGAAATAAGGGAAAAACCTATGTGTCACCACCTTGTCTTACCCAACCACCTCCATTAAGAATTGTTGCTGGTAGTTGAGGCAGTTATTGTTTGGGAGTGGATGCGGCAGGACTGTCAGTCCTTGCCCACACGCACACTCCACCCACGGTTGACTTCACCATGGCAAAAGAAACCACCGCCATCACCCCAGGGGACGTTTTTGCTTTCTCTCCATGCCTATGCTGAACACTCGAGCACTTCCAATTCACGTCCTCTCTGTAGGCTATTTGTCCTCACGCAGGGACCATATTCTGCTCATTTCACGCATAGCTTGGAAGTCGGTATTTTTCTCTTCCTCGGCGTGGTTTATGTATGTTTTATCGAGGACTTCATTGCCCAAGGGCGAGCTGTTGTTTTCCCCTGTTGTGAGCTACACTCACTGATAAGCTTCGAGACTATGGTTTTCTCCGTGCTTTGAACTTGGTTTTCCTTTCCATCCTCGGACTGTGTAAGCTCCTTGGTGACTTCACTGCTCAGATCGGGTCACTGATTTTCCCACGTTGTTGGCTGTGTTTGCCGTGGTCTTCTTTACATTTTGGGTACTGTTATAATTCATTTGGGAGTTGTTTTGGCCACAATAGGGCCAAGAACGACTCAAGAATCATTTCCCCGGTTAAGCTGTAACAGCTGATTAATTGCCTACGTGCAATGGTTGGTCTTCGCATTGTGTTGAGAGCAGGGATGGGGGCTTGGTTTGCTTGATAAACCTGGTGGATGGAAACCACACAGACAGAGCTAGAGGGCTAGCTTTCTTCTCCATAACCCCTGAATAGCACTGGAAGGGAATGCAGGGCCTGAGGGACTGTGTAGCAGAGAAGGGACTGATTCCTTGTGTTGGGTGTGTGTGGGTGTTTTAGAAGCAAGGCTAGTTTTGGTGTAGGTGTTCTTGGCTCTATAATGAGCTCACCAGCTTAGCAATTAGCTTTTCCCAACTCCTTAATGGCCTGATAAACCCAACTGTGTTGGCTTGGCTTTGTTTTGTGTATCCTTGGCTATGTGTAAGCCTGCTTGTTCCCTTATTCCTTGGAGAATCATGCCCAGCTCGGGGGTGGTAGCGTTGTTGAGAGATTAAGGAGCACACTGGCCTATGGTTGGGTGGAACGTTGCAGCGACGTAGCTGGTTGCAGAACGAGTTCTTCATAAGATAAGTGATTTTGTCCATTTTTACTTCTACAACCATATTTTCTGTTAATGAATGTTATGAATGCATGTATGAATGTACGTTGAATTCCACTGTGTCTGATAAATAATTGCATATGTGCATGTTCTACTTCAATGCATTCTGTTTCAGCATTTTTTTATGCATGTACATGTTCATGGGGTTGGTAGTCTAGATGGCTAACGCCATGGTCGCGTCCTCTTCGCCGGTCGGAGGGGTGGGGACGTGACATGTGCCAGGAAGGAAATCATGAAATTTGATGTTATATGGGAAGACTGTATTCAAGAGGGGACTAGAGTGGAAAATAGAGAAGCACTACTGAAAGAAGATGATCAAGCCCTAACCACTCATACCAAGAGAAGAAGAATTCAACCTAACTTCAAAATGGAAACCACAGGGAGTATCAACCTCCTAGAAAGTTCCAGAAGACAAGACAAATTCTCCCCGATAGGGACTACTCTCGCTTTCAATGTTTTCACTATGATAAGATATGACACATTGCCAAAAATTGTCCTTTGAAGAAACAAGAATAGAAGAAGAGGAACAACAACAACAAAAGGAATCATGCACATTTAGCTGAAGATGAAGATGATGAAGAAGAAGAGGAAGGACCCCAAAGGAAGCAAGCAATAGGAGAAGATGCAGAAGAGTATGTACTATAGTAGGAGATGACTATCAATATCCAATCAAAGGAATCGATGAAGCAAGCTACAAGCTTGATTCAAGAAATCCCCTGAAGATGAAGGAATTTCTATATGTACCAAGTCTAAAGAAGAATTTACTTTCTATCTTAGCTTTTGATAAGAAAGGATTCAAAGTTGCATTTATAGATGGCCAAGTACTCATGTGGCCCAAAGGAAAATCAATTGAAGATGCAGTTGTAATTGGTGAAGAAGAAGGAGGCTTGTATAAACTCAAGGGACATTCAGAAACAACCCTTGTTCATGAGTACACTAACGCTAGTGAACTGTGGCATAGAAGGCTTTCCCACATCAATTACAAAGCACTACCTCATGTGAACAAGGTAGTGACAGGATTACCAGACTTGAATATCAACCATGAAGGCATCTGTAAAGGATGAGTGAAAGGAAAGAATATCAAGAATCCATTTCTGAAAAGTGAAACAAAAACTAAAGGTACGTTGGAATTAATTCATTCAGATGTATGTGGTCCAATGTCCTCCGCATATTTGAGTGGTTTTGAATATTATATTACCTTTATTGATGACTATTCAAGAAAGACATGGATCTACTTCTTGAAATAAAAGAGCGAGGTGTTTGAAAAATTCAAGGAATTCAAAGCCTTAATAGAGAATCTTTCAGACAAGAAGATAAAGACACTTCGATCAGACAATGGTGGAGAGTATATTTCAAAAGAGTTTGAAGCTTTTTATAAAGATGATGGAATCAAGAGGGAACTAACTACTCCCTACAATCCTCAACAAAATGGTGTTGTGGAAATAAAGAACAGAACCATCATGGAAGCAGTGAAGACAATGATATATGATCAAGATCTTCCAATGAATCTATGGGCAGAAGCAGCAAGAACTGTTGTCTATGTACATAATAGAATATCTCATAGTGCTCTTGGATTCAAGACTCCAGAAGAGATGTTCACGGGAAATAAGCCTAAGGTAAGTCACCTCAAAATATTTGGTTGTCCAGTATATGTTCATATACCGAAAGAGAAAAGAACCAAATTGGACCCCTTCGGAAAGAAGGGGATATTTGTTGGATACTGTGAAGTGTCCAAGGCATTCATAATTTATATTCTTGGATTCCATCACATGAAATCAGTAGAGATGTAACATTGATGAAGAAGCATCTCTCAAGAGATCCAGAAAATGACAACATGAAGAAGTGTATGAGGAAGATACACCTTCTAGAAATGTAGATGCTACATTCCTCTTTGAAGATGAAGCACCTGAATATCATGATATGACAGAACCACAAGAACAACCTACGATGGAGATATCACAGAAAAGAAAGCTTGCTTGGGCAAGAGAAATTATACAAGAAGCAGAAAGATATAACTACAACAAAACCCTATGATTAGCGTCTCTTTTAGCTTCCTTTTTAGCGTCCATTATCACTTTTAGTGTATTTTTCATCATTTTTTGGACAAAGTGGACGCTTTTCCACGGGATGGCGCTTTTAATGGTGTTATTTGTGTCCCTTTTTAAAAGTTGGCACTATTTTGGACGCTAATTAGCGTCCCAATTAGCTCCCCAATTAGCATCCCAATTAGCATCCCTTTTTAAAAGATGAAGCTTTTTTGGACGCTAATTAGCATCCCAATTAACGTCCCAATTAGCGTCCCAAGTAGCATTACAATTATCATCCCAATTAGCGTCCAAAAAAACATCCCATATAACGCCAATAATTGCCTCCAAAAAAACGTCCTGAATAACATAACACCATATATTAATCTATGGTTAGCGATAGGAATTGTGCCATGAATTTTGGAAAGAAAAACATCCAACATAGTGCCAATTATAGATACAAGAATTGTGCCTATAAAACATCCAACATAGTTCCAAGTATAGATACAGGTATATCGCCTGGAATAATGCCATAAATTTTGAAAGGAACCGAGCTAGGAATTGTGTTCAGAAAACGTCTGTCATAGCATTAGATATATTAATGTCAATGTCGATGATCATGATTTGAATGTGACAGTACTTTTGGATAAAGATTTACCATAGTGGCACCTAAATGATCGTAATCATGGAACTTGTATATCTTGATTAATCCTAATGAGGGGTAAATTACCTTAATGTCACCTAAATTGTTCTAATGGCGTCCGGGTGTCCCCAACAACATTTAGTAGACACTAATGGCATTTGATTGGCCCTAGTGGAAATACTAGTTCATTTACATGTAGTAAGTAACATTGAATTTAAGTGCAACTAGTTGTTCGACCCAAACTCTTCTTGATTTGAGCTCAAAGTACTTTTGGAAATAAGGGTATGTTGTGTCCCTAATGAAACCAAAGACTGGAATAATTACAAAAATCATTCATATACTTATTGTATATGTTAGACATTTGGGTCTCATAGTCTATTCATGGCCTAATAGCCAATAAAGGTTATTTTGTATACCGAGGCACACTTGTAGTGCATGTATTTTCACACTCAAGGCTAATTATGCACATATCTTCAACATGGTAGTGTCACACTTAATTTTATGTGTGATAGAACCATGAAATCCATAATCATTGATGTCATCATTATAACCTCCCACTATCGTTGATGGAGCGTATTAAATTTATTTCCATAAGTAGCATTTTCCTTAGCTTAGTTGCATGATTGTGTCTTTCCCACTAGGGGACTAAGATTTAGGTTGATTTCCTTATATGTTCATGTGTTTTCCCTTCCCCTTTCCTAGTTATGGTCCTTAATCTATGGATTTTCCTTGGATATACGATTTGTGGACTTGAGAACAATTTCAGGGTCAATGACCCACATATTTTCTAGAAATAATATGATAAATGCCAGGGTCCATTCTGTGCCAATGCCACACTATGCTTATTCTCCTTCCATTCCATTTCTTGTTGTTCCTCCCTTTTTTTTTCTTTTTTTTTCTTTAGATTATGCTTGGTTGTGTGTAATAGGTTGTTGCTTCTACTTATCTCCCTTAAGATATTGGAAACCTATACTAGCTTTATATTTTGTCTTAGTTTGGAACAACATTAAATAACATCAATTTTTTTATTGAAATGCACCCATGGATTTAAAAAAAAAAATTGGACTCTTCCAGAATATTCCTAGTTGAACAACTCTCTTTATGAACTCAATATTGAACTCTTGCACCAATTGTCCTTTCCTTTTCTTGAAGTAGTGTCGTACAATTTGTTGATTCTCCTCACAACCAATTAGATAGAATTATTACTTTCCCACGAAAGTTTGCCATCAAGTTTTCTTTATTTTAACATGTTGGTTTTTAGAGTAACGATTACTTCAGTTAAATCAAAATTTGTTGGGATTCTAGGACCTTATGCTTGACCTCATGACAACTAACTACACAAATAAGTGTTTGAGTGAAAAGATATGCCACTCATATTGTTTTCCACCACACACTTCATCTTAGCAATTTTTGTATGGGGGTACATTATCTTAGAGATTTTATTCTTTTCATATTTTTTGACTACATAGTTCCACATATCTTTTCTATTATTCATTTCCTTCCCATAATCTTGCTTGATTGATTGTTAAGGCTGGAGAATAAAAACGGAAGGCCGTGAACATGACTACTTAGTTTTTGCTAGCGCCATTCTGACAATCATCCAACAAGGTCGCGAGCGATAGAAGGAAACAGGTTCGATTGTAGGGAGTGCATCATGGGTAAGCTCGTGCAGAAGAAATTCAAGGGTTCAAGGGGTTTTACAAGGTAAAGTATGAGGACGCGGATGCAGATGAACTAGATAATGATGATTCCCATCACATTCTGATACTAGAAAACATAAATGGTAGTAAGAGGAAGCGCAATGATCGAACTCCAAGGAGAAAGAGGAGGAGAAAGGACGCCATCAACGGGCCTAGAAAGACTGCAAAGGAGGTTCATGAGTATTCGAATATGGGAGATATTGGAGGGAAAAAACGAAAGGAGGTTGAGGTTTCGAACACGAAAACTCATAGAAGGTTTAGAAGAACGAAGTTAGAGGTTTGGAACGTGGGACCTTCTAGTAAGAGTACTCGCATGAGGGGATCGATAGAGAATGCTGTCGAAAATACCATTCTACCTAAGCAATGCAATTCCAGGGTTAGGGTTCGAGATCATGATTTCCATGGTTAATACCATGTTTTCCCCAACTAGCCCCTTCATCCATTGATTTATTTCTTCCATGATTTGTGTCTGTAACGACATATAAATGACCCTATTATCATTGAAATGACTGTAATGACATATAAATGACCTTAAAAATTACATGACATGAATCCTAATGGTGAAGTAGTAGTTCTATGAGAGGTCATCACATCTAATGGAATTTGAGTGAAGTAGTAGTTCTATGAGAGGTCATCACATCTAGCCCATTTTTAATTCTCAACACACCCATGGCCACTTCTAATAGATGTTTTGGAGATCTCCTTGAGAATCCATGAAATAATAGATCAATGGGACTTTACCACACTATCTCATGTTCAATTCTTAAAGTACCTCTAGTTGCTCCTAATAGGGGGTAATAGGGATCTACATGAGAATATTTGAATCGGTACATCGATGAAAATTTACTACAATTAGTTGAGGTTTGATTCTTAGTGCATCCCTAACCACTCCTAGTAAGAATAGTAGGGTTCTACGTGAAAATTCCCAAGTGTGATAAATTAGTGGGAGTTTACTACAATTAGCCCAAGTCCATTTCTTAGTGCACCCCTAGTGACTCTTGGTAGGTGAAAGTGAGTTCTATCTAAGAACCTCAAAACAATAGATCAATGGAAATTTATGACAATTAGCCCAAGTTTTGATTCACAATGCACCCCTTGCTACTCTTTATAAGAATAGGTGGGATCATTTTGAGATTCCTTTAAGTAATAAATTGGTGAGAGTTCACCACAAGTAGCTCATGTTTGATTATCAATGCATCCTTAATTGTTTCTAGTAGGTATAGAAGAGATACCCAAGAATCCTTGAAGAGAGAAATCAGTGGGAATTTATCACAACTATCTAGGTTTATTTCTCGACACACCCTTAACCACTCCTATTAGGGATAAGAAGACTCTCCATGATAATTTCCAAAAGAATAATCAATTAGAATTATCACAATTATTTGAGGTTCATTTTTTAGCACATCATCACTACCCCTAGTAAGCATAGGAGAAGCATCTACTCAAAAATATCACAAACAATATTAACAAAGAAGTATACTAAAGAAATCGATAATAATTAACTTGAAAAATCAATAATAATTAGTTTCACTTACATTTTTAGTGCACCTTGACCATTCCTATATAAGAGAGCCTTAAAAAGCCTCAAAGCCACACATCCAAAGAACTTTGGAAAACCAAGTTGTCAATTAAATAATGATGTAATTAAATAATACAACAATGTCAAAGTGTACATCATAACGACACCAACACCAAAAGATAATAGCATGGAGAGTGGACCCGAGAATTGGGATAGGGTCATCGAACCCCACGAATCAAAATCCTGACTCCCGAGCATTTCTCCAAGAACATGGAAATTTTGTATGTACAAAGTACATGCAACATTCAAAATTGAACCCTTCCTAGCCCTGCCAAAGGGTTCTAGCCCTTCCCAAAAGTGTAAAGTTAAAATTCTCTCCAAAAAAAATTTAAAAACTGAATTTTATCCTTCCAATTAAGAAGGGCGTAATTTATATCAACATTTCAAAAGAACGACGACATTTGAAATTACCCATCCATATAAATTTGTCAAGATGTTGAAATTCCTATACTATAAAGTTCAACTCATCATTCAAAATATTGGAAATATGATAAATTATAATCACTCACTACTTTGTTGTGCAAGATGGATAGTAATCATTGATGACTACGAGGCACTAGCCATTGAGATGCCACTCTCACTCCCAAGTCACTTGGAGCTGCAATATAAAGTGTGACAATTTGTCAACAACTACAACTATAGCAAAAACAAACATCTACTAGTCTACTACTAGGCCCGAAACGAGCTCAAAACTTTGTGCCTACTACCTATGTGAACCTCGCTACCAATGTCCACTCTTTTTTCGTCAAAATGAAATTCAAAATCCCGGTTTGATAAGTCCTCCTCTACAAGACTTCATTTCTTGCATGAATATCATGGAATCACGACAACTATAAACAACATGCGATGTCATGCAAATACAAATAATGGCATGTAGCTAGGATCACAAACTGTGCAAAGGTCGATTTATGCATTGCTATAGAGAGGTGTCATTGAGCACATGATATGGAGAAACAATAATTATTAATAAAATTAAAAAAGCAATTGTTGGCTCAATAATAGTCTTCAATTTGATGGGTGGCATGATCATAATGTAATCTCCCTCCGTCCTTCCAAACATTTGTAGTTTCTCACAACATTTGTCCTCGACGCCACCAAAATACATATAAAAATTACTCGTCTTTACATCCTCTTCTCTTTAAATCCTCATCTCATAATCATAACTAAGGATTATTATGCATGCACATCCTCACCTTATACGAATTGGGTCAAGGCACAAAGATGACCATAAAATATTGAATGTGTCAAGACACTAAGAGTAAGAGACACATATAAATAAGTCTTATATTAAATTTACCACTTAAGTCTTTAATTAACACTATCAACTAAGATTTGACACGTTGGATTGTTGTGATCTTCTTATCACTCCTTACCAATGTGATTGCAAGGCATTCTTTTGAAGGTGAAGTCCATAATTTTGGGTCTTCTTCCTCATTATCATGCCTTTTGGTAAGACAATAAAGAGGGTAGTGGCATGCATCAACATGGAAAACGGTTTCAACATAGAGATTATACACATTATTTGTTTTCATTAAATAACTTAAATTCCTAGTCATGACTATCGGTTCACTGAATCATGGACTGGTACAAATCACAACAAATTTTAGAGCCCCACTCCCTTAATTACTCACACCTAGAACTTTCTCAAATCTAGCCATTAAAAAACTTACTTTGGTATTTTGGTTCAACTTAAAAGGCAAATTGTTGAGACTCAGACACGTAGTGAGTTGGATTCAATTGACTTAGGCTTGATTCCATTGCCCCTCCATCCCATATATGTATGTTTTCATGACAATTGTTGAACAAAAAATTTTGATGCCCCAACCTTGGTTATGCTATATTTGCTAACTTGGTTGGTATGTAAGCATTTTTTTTAATGTTTTCTGAGTTGTGTATTATTTTTTCTTAGGTGCCCAATCCTTATAATTCTTCTCTGAAGCTTGAATTGCACATGGATTCCTCAATATGGTTATGGCATAGTCTAAGTAGTTTTTTTTGTATTGTATAATGAAGTGTGTTCCAACTGGAATAAATACAATAAAATAGTTGTTAGGTTACTGTTAATGATACACATATGACAACTTAATGTGTTCAAAATAAATTTATTGAAAATATATCATTTTTTTCATATAAACATTAAGAAGTGCTCAATTATTTAAAATTATTAAAATTAAAAAATAACAGTATTTGTATTTTTTTGGTAAAAAGGTTTAGTTAATTTATACTTGTTGTAAATAGAAGTAAATTATTTATATTGCCCTTAGTCTCTTAAAAACAATTTAAGACCCGCCCTCAAAATTTCAATTTTTATCACTTACCCGCCCTTCAAATTTCAAATTTGATCACTGTTCCAACCGATTATTCACGGGCTTTCTGCTCACTGGCTTTCTCCTCGCGCAGCTATGTCGGAGCTTTCAACTTTTTTCCACAGTGTTCTCTTTCACATGGCAATGGTGGCTTAGCAATTTTCTGCACGTCAATGAAATGTGGTCGCGATTTTTGTATCCTCCCAACTAAAGCGCAAGCAAATGACAATAAGGGGCCGAGGGATTCTTTACACATACAGAAATGGTTTTCTAGTGCATGCATCTTTGTTTTTTGAAACATAGAGTGGTCTAAATTTTGAATCCCTTGGGTGTTCAAGATCATATGAAATATCCTGAACATCCAAACCCGTCACACAATGTCTTCTGCGGTGGCCTTTAGGGCGAACACCTCTGTAAACAACAACACACCCTCTGGATGCCATCTGTTCGTCAAACCACCAGAAAATGCACTGCAGTGATTGCAACAAGAAATGAAAACCGTGAAGTAGTTGGAGAGGAAGAGCCAACCCAATCTCAAACCGTGGATTACACTTATGGGAATGATCTGAGCCACAAAGTCCACGGAGAAACTGTGTTGGAACCGATATTCAATAACAGAATTGCTCCCAATCCAGTGGAAATGACCCTCATCCCGTCGTTCTAAAAGCCCTGAAAATAGTCAGAGCCCTAAAATCCCCAATGACCCTCAAGTACCATCATTTTAAAAGCCCTGAAAACTGTCAAAGCCCTAAAATCCCCAATGCATACACTCTTTTTGAAATGGACTTTCACAGCCGGTCCTTGGCAGGATTCAGGGGCCTATCCTTGGCGAAAACATACCTGAAACGCTCTCTTTACCCATCATTTTAAGCTGAGTGGAAGCCTTGTGACAGCACGTAAACAATCTAATTTACTCCTGTCCTACCCATTTGGATGCGTTTTTCCCCTGAGTTTAACTATAAGCTCCTTCGCCTTGAGCCCTTTCGCTATGATAAAGCATGAATGAGAGAATGTAACTAGGCAGTGACTAGATTGGATCGATGCTTTCCTTGTTTGCTATCCCTGTTGGAGACTAGATGCGTGGGTATGTGGAGACTAGTTTCATCCCTAGCCTCGAGATACTGCGTGTCACAAGTAGGAAATAGTCCCTGAGCACAAGAGCCGGATCTGATCAATCGGTATGTGACGATTGGTGGTCTACTTCTTTCACTTCCAGGGAAATCCATGTAATGTTGGTGATAGGGGCGCAGCCCTTTGGTCAGAATCTAGATGCTACGACTGTACCTTTCTGGCTCCCTTCCCTGTATCCCCATTTACTAATCCTTGATCTGTATGTCGGATTCTCCAGAAGAAATCTTTATGGCAATGTCAAGAAAGAAATCAACTCAACATAGAGCAATAGCCCTTCAACACCGAAGCAATAATTAATAACTGTTAAACCCTCCTCAACGCAATCATGTTCGAACAACGTTTCAAATGGAGCACATTTTTATACACGTATCCGTAGGTTTAACTTATATATTTGTTTATGTTCCATTCAAGCATTTGTGAGATATAGAGATTTTGTACTGTTGTTCTATGTTGTAATGGAAAGACACTACCCAAATTCACCTGTAAGTTGAACCAGTAGCTCTTATAAATATATTAAACCCTGATCCTGAGTGCCTTACAGGTCTGGAAATTCTACAGCTCGAATTTGGATAGTCCCAGAAGGTCCATGTGGATCAGCGATCCAGAGTGCCCCTCCAAAAGTTGTTGCAATGGTAGAAAAATTGGGAGGAAGGATGTTACAACCCTTGATTGGAATGTGAGTTATGCATTTTTGTGTTATATGAAAGATAATTTTTATATTATGGTTTATATTTTTGAAGGATCTTAAGCATGAGATTGGTGTTGTGAATCACATATGACGGTGTACTCTTGATATTTGGTATTATAGCAATTTAATGTCACTTGCATTGATATACAAGTAGCCTGAAATTCATAGAAACCTTTCTATATTTCTCTCAGCATCACTTATGAGGATGAACTCGCTGTAAATAAATGTGAACAAAATTTTGCCAACACTAAACAACCCAAGTGACAAATTGTTCAGATCTTCTTTGTTAGCAATACCCCATACACACACATCAAGCCAAAACTAGGTATTTTGGTGTATTTCGGTTCAGTTCACCTATTAAATTTTTCTAGACACTGAAGAATATGATGTATAAAAATTGTAGTGACACATTCGTTAAAATAACCATCAGTTCACTAATAGTCTATGTAATCAGAAAGATATTAGCCTGTCGATAGTCTGTGTATAGCATTAACCCACATATTGTCTTTGTAATCTGGAAGATATTATTACTGGGACAATGAAGCCTAACCTTGTTCTACAGTATCTTATTTGTATACTGGAATATATTCCTGAGTATAATGACGAAATTTTTACTAATTGAATTTTTTTAACTCGAATGTTATCTGTATCGAACCGAATTTGACTCGGTATTCATATTCGAATTTGGTAACTATGCATGCAGGTGTAATATTGTTAGCCTTTCCCCAATATATCTTTGATGATTAGGAAATTATTTTTATGATTAACTCCTTTGAATAACTTATCCTGGGTGCTTAGGGGCAATTATTGGAAATGAGATGCATATAGAGCACATGTAGATGTCAACAGAATTAGAGCATGCTTCGTCTTGGTGAAGTAGGCATTTATTCTATTAACTTTGTATTATACTAGTCATGTCTATCAATTTATGAGTCAAATCATTGAATACGGTAGTATCACAAAGGATTTAAAGTCTCACAGCATAAAATATTCAGGGAAAATCTTTTGCTACATTCATGACATCGCACAATGTTGCAGTCATTTGTTTGAGTTTGGAAATTTATGAAGAGTAAAAACTACTTTTGTGGGATTTTCTTATGACCCAACTTTGGGAATGCATTTCTAATTAGACTTGACATGTTTTATATCAAGTTATCCTTTAGGAGTTGTAGTCATTTGGATATGGCATGGTTTTTTATTTTTCTCCAGGCTTACATGATATCATTAAAATTGAAGGCTATTAATATCTCAAAATTTGAGGTGGGATGTTTCTATACATATATTGTACAAAGCATTACTTGTGAAGGAGAAACAAATTTGTATCTTAAAACTGGACAACGGATATTGTATATAGATAGATAGTCTATTAGTGGCCAAAACTAGCCAATTGGTTTGAGAAAGTTACAACATATCTAACTATATATGAAGGTATACCAACTCTCAAGTAACCAATGAGCTTAGAGAGATCAAAAGGCCATCCTAAATTCAAGAGCCTTAGGAGCCAAAATCCTTAGGAGACAGAATCCATATTGCTAGGTGTAAGGGGGAAGTGTAGTGACATGAGCCACCCAAATGCCTAACATGTGTGATCTAAGTTCTAACCAAAGAGCTGAAAGGCAGGTCATTGTCATGCTCTGTGAAATTCCTATATGTAGAGGCTAAAGCTAAGTTATAGGAAATGACTAGAATGGGGGTGTACCAGTTCTGGAAACATGAGGAAACACAAAAATGAGTACAAAACACCTTGTAAACTCTGTTGTGTGTACAAAACACCTTGTAAACCAGCTACCACGGAGCTTTCCCTAGAGTGGTCGGTGTCATCTTCGATTCCTGCGCAGTCCCTTCCTCCTTCTGAAGTAACATGGCCAACAAAAGCAAGATCGTCCATGGCAGAGGAAATTAAAGCAAAACATTCATATCACTAGTCGCAGGTTGTGAGAGCTGACGCTTGAGGTTTTGATTACTAGTAGCTAACAGTACAATAAGTTTCCGATGATAAAGAATTTCGGTGGATTTCATTCCAGTGGTGAAGCTGGAGTGGAATAACATGGTTGGTATTAATTTAAGAGACAAATAGGGAGGAATAGATTACTTTTCTTCGTTGTTGTAATCTCTATTTTTACAGCTCTCCTTAGATATATGTTATGTCTGTCGCATAGGCTTTCAAGTATAACCCTAAAGTTTGTCTAACTACTATTACTACAGGTTTTGGTTCTAACTATATTGGTATTGTGTACTAAATGTTACTCTTCACCTACAACTAAATGATATTGCTGTCAACATTAAATGAAAAATAAATAAACATTGGTATTTCATATTTTGTAAGCTACAAGATACTATTTTTTTTGTATTTCTCTAAGTATAGACCATTTAGTGTGTCTCTAACTAACTCAAGGTTTGGGATGTCTCTAATTAAATCATTCATAAAGGAAACCGAAACGCAATTATTTTATTTAGAAAATTCACAACTTAACCAAATAAATTAATAAATATTGACTTAAAATTTTCCAATAAAGTCATGAATATGAAAATCCTGAATTAAGACATGAATATGAAAGTCCTGAATCAAGATATTACACTAACACACTAGTTGTTTTTGCTTAGTTTCTTATTTACATATAGTATTGTTGTTTTGGTAAGGAAAAAATTATATTATATAGTATAAAAGTTTATAGAGATGGTTGTTGTTGTTCAGATCTTCTTTGTTAGCAATACTCCATACACACGCGTCAAGCCAAAAATAGGTATTTTGGTGTTTTGTTTTGGTGTATTTCAGTTCAGTTCACCTATTAAATTTTTCTAGACACTGAAGAATATGATGTATAAAAATTGCAGCAACACATTCATTAAAAAAACGATCAGTTCTGTAAAATTCCCAACACACTGATAGTCTATGTAATCAGAAAGATATTAGCCTGTTGATAGTCTGTGTATAGCATTAACCCACATATTGTCTTTGTAATCTGGAAGATATTATTACTGGGACAGTGAAGCCTAACCTTGTTCTACAGTATCTTATTTGTATACTGGAATATATTCCTGAGTATAATGACGAATTTTTTACTAATTGAATTTTTTTTAACTCGAATGTTATTTGTATCGAACTGAATTCAACTCGGTATTCATATTCGAATTTGGTAACTCTACGTGCAGGTGTAATATTCAATGGCCTTTCCCCAATAAATCTTTGATGATTAGGAAAGTATTTTTATGATTAACTTCTTTGACTAACTTATCCTAGGTGCTTAGGGGCAATTATTGGAAATGAGATGCATATAGAGCACATGTAGATGTCAACAGAATTAGAGCATGCTTTGTCCTAATGGAGTGGGCATTTATTCTATTAATTTTGTATTATACTAGGCATGTCTATCAATTTATGAGTCAAATCATTGAATATAGTAGTATCAAAGAGGATTTAAAGTCTCACAACATAAAAAAATTAAGGGAAAATATTTTGCTACATTCATGACATCACACAATGTTGCAGTCATTTGTTTGAGTTTGGAAATTTATGAAGAGTAAAAACTACTTTTGTGGGACTTCTGATGACCCAACTTTGGGAATGCATTTCTAATTAGACTTGACATGTTTTATATCAAGTTATCTTTTAGGAGCGGCAGTCAACTTTAGGAGCTGCAGTCATTTGGATATGGCATGGTTTTTTATTTTGCTCCATCCTTACATAATATTATTAAAATAGAAGGCTATTAATATCTTAAAATTTGAGGTTGGATGTTTCTATACATATATTGTACAAAGCATTACTTGTGAAGGAGAAACAAAATTGTCTCTTAAAACTGAACAACGAATATTGTATATAGACAGATAGTCTATTAGTGGCCAAAACTAGCCAATTGGTTTGAGAAAGTTACAACATATCTAACTATATATGAAGGTAGACCAACTCTGAAGTAACCAATGAGCTCAGAGAGATCAAAAGGCCATCCTAAATTCAAGATCCTTAGGAGACAGAATCCATATTGCTAGGTGTAAGGGGGAAGTGTAGTGACACAGGACACCCAAATGCCTAACATGTGTGATCTAAGTTCTAACCAAAGAGCCGACATACAGGTCATTGTCATGCTCTGTGAAATGCCTATATGTAGAGGCTGAAGCTAAGTTACAGGAAATGACTAGAATGGTGGTGTACCAATTCTGGAAACATGAGGAAACACAAAAATGGGTACAAAACACCTTGTAAACTCGGTTGTGTGTACTGTATGGCATTTCCAAATCTAGAAACGTTGTACAGTATGGCTAACGACATTTCAAAGGCATTTCAGTAATTTTCAGTGACATTTCAGGCACTTTTGTAAGTTTCCAGGCCCACTCAAGTGTCCATGAGGGGTGTGGGACTTGTAGGAAATGTTGTACAGTATGACTAATGATGTTTCCAAGGTGTTTCAGCGAGTTTCAGTGATATTTTAGGCAATCTTTTGGAAGTTTTTGGGCCCACCCAAATGTCCATGAGGGGTGTGGGACTCGTAGGAAAATATTGCCTTGTCCGTGCAATGACCCTTCATGACAAAACAAGATAGGGTATTTTGATTTCTGAGGAGTCTGTCACCTTGTAATTAATGGTAATATTCAATTCTTAACTATAAATTCCTTTTACTTAAATTTTTAACATTATTAACATTACCATTAATGTTTCAGGATGTTTGAGAGTGGTTCCAGAATCCAACCTTATCGGACTTGATATGCAAACAGTAGAATTTCATATCCCATTCAGAATTCAACAGGCTTTAGTTTTCAGGATTTTAGGGTTGGTAGGATTGTAGTGTTTCGATTGGATTCTTTCATGTAAGAGAGTATGGAATTGGCATTGGTCAAGACCACGAAGATATAGGATTTTGCATCATGTAGTCATCTATGAGAGTTAATATTTAAGTTACCAGGGTACGGATTCAAATTCAGTTCCGGATTCACTTGATTTTTTAAAACCCAGTATCCTGCTACAGTAGGCAAACGACAAGCACAAACAAATAATTTTTTTTTTTTTTAATAGAAAAATAGAATGAAGAAATCAAACTATTTAGGAAACACAAGAATATAACTATAACTTATTGCCAAAAAAGAGAGTTCATTTACCATAACTGATAATTTGATAAGTTGTGAATCCTATGTGACAATGACTAATTCATCCTCTTGTGGGATTCATTTTATATGATACTTTTCCCTTTCTCAAGTCACATAAAGATTGATCTTGAAAACAAAAAATTACATGTGCATGGTTTGTCTTTGCATTTCTTATATGTAGGATATAATGGAAGATTGAAATGTTGTTGCAGGCGTGCCTTTGCAAAATGTAGGTTGCCCTTTCTCGTAGGTTGAGCGATTCTAAAGAAGAAACATAGTTGAGGCAAGAATATTTTGGCATAAATGATACATCAGAAAGTGCCAAGGCTGTAGTTGTAAACAAATCTTTTGGTGCATCACCAATCAAGAAATCTGCACCTTCAGTTGATAAGTCATGCAACAATATACCACAAATTATTGTCCATGATAAGAAATGGACAGATGGATGCGTCCCTTGGGATTCTATTTCTGTGATCCTATCTGAACTTGGACAAGTAGCATTTCATAACATCTTCATAACTCAACAATAATAGATACCAATATACCAGTTGGCCTCTTATTAGGCCATGAACTTACAGTGAGAATGAGTTTTTCTAATGCAGCTACAGCCTCGTTCTGTTTGAATGTCAACTCACAGCTTGAGAAGCATTGTTTTATAGTTTGATTCTTAGTTTCATCATCTACAAGATTGCTAGTTTCTAGATGTGAAGCCATTGAAGCTGAACAAAGTGTGTTGCCTACTTGTTCCATGCAGACATTGTAATTTAGGCTGGGCCACTAGCAGTCATCTCTTTTAGTGTCTGCATCCCAACAAGTGTCCTCAACTAGTTCTAGGTGTGAGATATCATTCAAAACCACTATCTCAGCATGACCACACGAGGTGTATATATCATCACTGCTGTCATCACCTTCATCTAAAATTTTATCTTCAAAATTATTCCCAACAGAATCTGTAACTTCAGGGATGACATCTATAGTATTCCTGCTCTGCTTGCTTGCAACACCTTTCAGTCTAGGCAATAAAGATACAGGAAACCTGACCAATAGAGTAATCACATTGCGATATAGGTAAGTGAAATATGACATATTTTATGATCATAGACAATTGTGTCTATATTATGAATGCTTTCTTATTTACAATGCAAAATCTAGATGGAACTTCTTTAGGGTGTTGATTTTGCGTTCTAATGTTATGTGTACCCCCTTCTTTATTTCTTTATGTTAGAAACAGTAAGCTCACTGCCATTGAGTATTCCTTTGACATGAAAGGTTTTGCATTCATATTTAAATGGATCTTGTTCATAGTCCTTAGGAAATTATACCCATTTCCAACATCTACACAATGATTATAGAGTAGAGTCTTATTCGTTGTCATGATTGTAGTTTATTAAGTATATCCGATTCTATTCCTTCTCCCAGTGTTTCAAATCATGCTTGGTTTTCCAAATAAAAAGATAAAAAGACAGCCTCATTCTATACTCTATGGCCCCATGAATATGCTTATATTCAATGTTGTTGGGGATCATGTAGATCTCCTAGTACAAGCACTACAACATCACCTTGGGAAGCGAATAAACATTATGAATTGGCATCACAATATATCCTAACCATTTGTGCTTGTGGATAATAATTTTCTTGATGGAAGAAGGAACTTTGCTCATCCCATGGTGGATAGGATGCATGTGAAGCACCAACTATTGGGTTGATCATCCTCTTTTGATTCTCCTTATTGCTCCACTTATACATGGCTCTAGGATGATTATGCTTATCTACTATATCCTTGGAATCCACACTAAGATAATTGTTGTTGATAGGCCTCATATAGTGGTACACTTACTCTTGCTAGGGAATAGTGATTTTTGCAATCCCATTCAGCTGATTTCTTGATTTTTGTTCAAAATTCCTATAAAAGGTTTATGGATTGCATAACCTGCTTGATCATCTATTGTGAACTTATACAATCTATCATCCTTTGCCGACCATTAGATACTTAAAGTTGTGTATTGATCATTTTTACCATTATAGAGAACTCTGTAAGTTAGGTTCCCAAATTCTTAAAGGGTGCTAGCTCAATGGAAGAGCGCTTGCCTTACAAGCAGGAGGTTGGTGGTTCGATTCCTCCATGCCCTAATGATATTATAATATTGGTTAAAAAAAACTAAATTAGTAACCAAAAAATAAGAGATAAGTGACCAAACAATGAGAGATAAGCGACCAAACAAAATGATCAAAATTCATATATAAAATTGCTAAAAATGACTAAATTAGTGACCAAGAAATGAGTGATGTGAAACTAGGCATTAAAAAGGATGCAACACATGGCGCTAATGATAAAGCCAAACATGGCGTTTATATGGTAGAAAAATAAGACATTACTTTGGATGTAAAACATGGCGCTACATAGGAAGAAAAATATGGTGCAACAATAGAAGAAATATTTGGTGTCATTTTGGTAGCAAAACACGATGCAAAAAAGGAAGCAAAAATTGGTGCAAATTTGGAAGCGAAAATTGACACATATTTGGAAGTAAAACATGGTGCAAAATGGGATGCTAAAGTGGTAGCAAAAAAGGATGTAATATTGGATGCTAATTTGGATGCTAACATGGTGCTATAAAGGATGCAAATATGGCGCTAACGGGGATGTCATTTAAGAAGCAAAAGCAGACACTCGCTAGGAAGCAAAATATGACGTTATTTAAGAAGCAAACCTCGACATTGTTTATGAAGCAAAGTTGGACGCTATTCTAGAAGCAAAAAAATAGATGCTATTTTGGACATCATAAAGGATGCTATCTAGGAAGCAAAAAAAGATATTTTTTTAGACACTTTAAATTTTGTCCATGACGTGTCCCATTTAGCGTCTAGTTTGGCCACTCAATGTAAAAAAAAATACACTAAAAAGGGATACTAAATGGGACGCTAATTCCAGGATTTCTTGTAGTGTATGGAGCTCCTGAAGTCTCCACAAGGATAAGTAAGAAGCCCAAGACATTTTATAACTATGTAGCTTTGATGTGTGATCTTATAGATCAAGAACCTAGAAACTATGAAGAATTTGTACAAAAGAAAGAATGGGTAGAAGCAATGATGGAAGAGTATCAGTCCATAATGAAGAATGATGTTTGGGATATATTTCCCAAACCAAAAGGCAAGAGTGTAGTATCCTCCAAATGGATCTACAAAATAAAACATGCAACTGACAAAAGTATAGAAAAATACAAGGCAAGATTTGTGGATAGAGGTTTCTCTCAGAAAGAGAGAATTGATTATGAAGAAACATTTGCACCAGTAGCACGGTATACTTCGATTAGAGCTATCATGCCACTTGCATCCATGATGAAGTGGGACTTACACCAGATGGATGTGAAGACAACCTTTATTTATGGTGTGATTGAAGAAGAAGTATACATGCCACAAGGATTTGAAGTTGAAGACAGATGGACTCATGTATGCAAAATGAAGAAGGCCTTGTATGGCTTGAAGCAAGCTCCTAGAGCTTAGTATGGAAGGATAGATAGTTTCCTAGTGAGATTGGACTTTACCAAGAGTAAAGTCGATCCTAACCTTTACTACAAGGTTATAGAAGATGAACTTGTCATACTATTACTATATGTGGATGATTTATTTCTGACAGGGAATAAGAAATAGATGTAGAATGCAAGAAGAAGCTCGCTGAAGAATTTGATATGAAAGACCTTGGGTTAATGCATTATTTCCTAGGTTTGGAAGTATGGAAAAGTTCAGAAGGAAACTTTATCAACCAGGGAAAGTATGCAGTAGAGATATTGAAAAGATTTGATATGTTGGAATGTAAAGACATGGCCACACCCATGGATACCAACCTGAAGTTGTTAGCTGATGACTCCTCAGAACTAGTGGATGTGACTCAATACAGACAGATTATTGGGTCATTGATGTATCTAATAAATACCAGACCAAAAATTTGTTTTGCTATGAACACCTTGAGTCAGTATCTAGTTCAACCTAGATGTGTTCACCTGATAGTTGCAAAACATGTGATGAGATATCTAAAAGGGACTATAGAATTTTTTCTATACTATGATGGAAACATTAATTACCAATTGTATGGCTATATAGATGCAGATTGGGATGGAAGTGTCTCAAACAGAAGAAGCACATCATGTGGATGTTATAGTCTCGGGTCTGCTATGATTTCATGGTTTAGTAGGAAACAGTCAAGTATTTCTCTCAACACGACTGAAGCAAAATATATAGCAGCTTGCTCTACTAGTTGTGAATCCATATGGCTTCGAAAGCTGATGTCAGGTTTATTCAACCTGGATTTGGATACCACCGAGATTCTATGTGATAATCAGAGTTGTATAAAGATGACAGCGAACCCAGTGTTCCACGATAAGTCGAAGCACATAGAAATCTGGTATTTCTACATTCGAGATATGATACATAAGGGAGCCATAAAGCTCCAGTATGTGAGTACTGATGAACAAGTTGTTGATGTCTTGACGAATCCTCTATCTTGGGTAAAGTTCGAATACTTTCGAGACAAGCTTGGTGTTGTTCGAAAAGACCTTCCTTGAAAGGGGGAGAAGTGATGTTGAAGCGGGATTGTATCATCCTTGGACACTTGGGCTAAAGTGATCCAGTGACTTCGGTCTTCAAGAATGAAACGGGATTGTATCATCTTTGAATTTTTGTTCATAATAGATTTGGTTAATTTGGTCTTCGAGAATGAAGCGGGATTGTATCATCCTTGAACTTTTGTTCAGAATGGATCCAGTGACTTTGGTCCTCAAGAACGTGGTAGGATTGTATCATCCTTGAACTTTTGTTCAAAATGGATCTGGTGAATTTGGTACTCGAGAACATTGTAGGATTGTATCATCCTTAAACTTTTGTTCAGAATGGATCCAGTGACTTCGGTACTCGAGAACGTGGTAGGATTATATCATCCTTGAACTTTTGTTCAAAATGGATCTGGTGACTTCGATACTCGAGAACGTGATAGGATTGCATCATCCTTGGACTTAGTCCTAAAGTGATAGGGAGTGATTATCCCGTAATTGTATCCAGTGACTTCGGTTATCAAGAATGTGGTAGGATTGTATCATCCCTTGACTTAAGTCCAAAAGTGATTTGAATACTTTCGTCTTCGTATTGTGGATTGCAGGTTGTTGCTGATGATGATGATGTTGTTGATCAAAATATCAGAGTGTGATGATGATGTTGCTCGGATTGTTGTTGATGATGATGATGTTGATCGAAAGATTAGAGTGTGATGATGATGTTTCTCAAAGTGTTGCTGATAATGATGATGATGTTGTTGATCGAAAGGTCAAAGTACTATTGATGATGATGTTGATGAAGACCAAAATGCTGACGATGATGTTTTCAAAATGATGCTTCTGCTGAAATTGAAGATGAAGACTATATGTCAAAGATGTTGAAAACGATTCCAATGATCTATAGATGTATCACCCTGATGATGTTGAATATGCTATCTCTCCTTCTCCTACTGTTGATGTTGTTGTTATTGTAGAATACCCTTCTCGTTAAGGGGGAGTGTTTAATTATTGTAACTTTGAAGTGTATTTACTTATTACCCCGATGTCCCTATTGGGAGAATCATTTGTATTTTATTGTACCTCGATGTTCCTATCAGGAGAACCACTAAGAGTCATGAGGAAAACCCTTCCATTGTAAATCGGGTCATTAGCACCCTAATTAATATATTATTAAGTTGTTTTTGTCCTCCTACAGAAGTTAGACCGGTCAATTTTAGTGGGGCCGACTTGGTGGAGTGATTTTTCAAGTGAACGAAAAAATATAAATAGAAGTGAGGCTCCTCTCACTTCTACACACTCACACTCGCTTATGTAGCACATAAGAGAGAGAGAAAAGCAGCAGTTGTAGGGAGGAGAAGGATTAGTCTAGGGTTTTACCTTTTATCTTTTGATCATCTATATTGAGGAAGATTTTGTTGGGCTTTTCCCTTTAGGGTTTTCCCATGATAAATCTGTGTTGATCTTGTGATATTGTTTCTTTCAGTGATCCTGTCTATATGCTTTTGTTATGAAATTGAAATTGAATACTGATGATCTAGCTTAGCATATATGAAATATTAATAACATGTATGTATTATGCATCGAGAATGATGCATGGTTTAAGGGGGAGGGGATGTAATACCCTGTGTGTTAAGCCCCAGGCATATGTGATTTGTAATTGTTTATTATTGTGGCATAGGGTGTCGAAACAAGATTCTTTAAGGACATAGAGACATTATTAATATTTTGTAAATAATTAATTAAGGAAAACTACTAGCACATCAAGGACCACTAAAAGAGCATGGGAGGTATAGATCCATAATGTGAGGGGGAATGGGGACATTCCTATCACTTTATAATTTGTTTGGTTAATCTTGGTCCATATTTATGCCCTGGTGGCTTTATTAGTTTATGATAACCCAAACATTGTACAATGGACACAAATTTTGATTATTTTATCCTATGTTGGTATTATTGATCCTAACTCATGATTTAGTGGGCCTCCTTGGTGTTTGGGTGGGTGCCACTTGTTCAATGAACCCCTTTGGTGATTTTGTAACTATTTTGTGGAGGTTACACTTGGTACTCCCATTTGCACAAGTGTTCCCTACTGGCTATTTTTAGCCTTGACACCTCAAAAGTTGTGCAAATACTTTTGTAACTCCTTGTGTAAATACTTGTGTAAATCCTTGTGTAACTCTTGTGTACATCCTTCTGTAACCCCCCCTTTGCTATTTTGGGAAGATGCCTTGGCTTGTGTGACACATCACCTCACTAATTTTTATTCCTCTTCATGAATGATGTGTCCGCACATGAATTTGAGTTGGGTGGAGTGGCTTGGAGTCACTCTCCTTGAAATTCAAATTTCTTTGGTTGAATTAGATTTAACCTCTTGTGGTTGAATTACCCCCCTTGGATTGACTCAAGTTGGATTTCCTTGGTTTGATTTGACCCCATTGAGTTAGAATTACCCTCTTTAGTCTATAAATCCATGCGTGTTCTCCTTGTTATGAGGTTTTTGTTGTTCATGTTTCTTTTGGATGGTTGTTGATTATGGTTGGTTATACCTTTGATGGTGAGAGCTTGGTAAGCTTGTGAGCTTGGGAAACCATGAATGTTATTCCATGTGAATGAAATTTGTTCTTGAAACACTGTGATATTGTATGATGTTTGCGGTAAGCTCGAAAAACATTGGTTTAGTTACTTTGTGTCCACTACTTGGATTTTTCCTAGACCTGAACATAAATCATGATGGTGAATGATGATATCTTGATGTCCTATGGGGTATAGATTACGATTGCACCTGGTAGTGGGGTGGAAGAGGAAGTATGTGGTGAGAAATAGAGTCTCTGCTTCTCAAATTAATACATGATCCATTATTGAGTGCAACTCTATTGTGGATCTATGGCCTCATCTCGGGGGTGGTTTGTCAAAGTGAGATTTGGCTTGGGAGTGCCAAAGGCTGAGTGGAACATGGTTCAACTGATGACAGTTGTGCATTGATAAGATAAGTGATTTATCTCATGTTTATTTAATTTACTTGGATCTAATATGATTTATTTATTGATGCACATTAAATGTTTAATGAAACGTATGAGTTATTTGTGGAAGAAATTTCTCACAGTATTATGAAAAAAAATTATGAAGGAATTGGAAACTAGTTTTTGGGATTTTGTGCATAAATTATTCGAGGAAATAATTATTTTGTACCTGTGCTACAGAACTTATATTTCTTCCCCTATTCATTATATAATGTTTATTTTTATGGTACAGTAATCTCATAATGCTTTAAGGAAATTCTATTTGGTTCTTCTACCTTTTATTCGAAAATTGGTTCTTCGATCGGATTGTTTGGCATATTTTAGAGACTTGGCACATGAATTGTTTGTAAAAATGAATGAGTGTTATTTTTGTTCCTATTTATGATAACTAATATTGAAATATGTGTGAGAGTGTGAGGATCAATCTTCTTGGTAGTGTTGGTAAAATGTCTACCGAAACTCTAGATCAATTTCCAATTTCTAGCTCCTTCAATGGAATTGTTTTGAGTAGTTTTGTGACTTTGCATATGAAGTGATTGACAAAATTTTCAAATGAGATATACCTCTATTATGAATGATAAAAACATGTTATTTATAGTTCTAATGGAATTCAAATGATTTTATGAGCTATGGATTTAATTATTCTAGTGATTCATAGATCAATTACTAGTCAATTTGGATGAGTAGAATTAACTAGTTTTGTGAGTAGTTTAATGGAATATATATGGGAGGAAAGATACATCCATATTACTATAGGTGACCCTTTATACGATGTCGATGAGCTGTAGTACTCATATATTTCTCTTAATTTTTCATTCGAAAAGTTAAATTGGAAACTAGGTACACTACGGTAAAACTGGTAACTAGTTTTTGGATTGAAATCTATTTTTTTTGTAAAAGATGAATGTACAACCATATGCTTTGTTCTCGGTACTTTAATTGTGTTGTAGAATGATATTTTCTGTATTTGTACCTTCACCTCCATGTTCCTTGGAACTCGATATGATTGGTTTGATTGAATTCATGGCAGTGTTTATTAACTAGTTGTATTGATTGATCTTGAAATATTGTTCGTTTATGTACTCGGATCATATCCACAAAAGTACTTTGTTTTGTTATACGTGCATGCTTAAATATGTGTATAATGGTTGTAGGTTCACTTTTTGGTTCATTGGCATGGTTGCATGTCAAATTTGTGTAAGACTAGATGTTAGTATTGAATGAAGCGAATATTTATTCACTTCACACAATCAATATTACCAGAACATCTGGAAAATTCGATAAGCCATTAATAGGACAAATATATATTGATAATTGGATAGACACAAAGATGTTTGACAAGAATTATTGTCGGGTATTTTATACCCTAAGTGGTAAGGGGGTGACTTTTCAAGTCACCTCTTGAGTAATTAATTAACTACCCTAATTAACCTACTTAGTATTAAATGTTAATATTTATAACATTTATATTTGTTACATTGCCTTTCCCTTAAGGGAAGCTTTGTCCTCAAAGCTTTTGTCGACAACAATGTCTGAATTCCCTTGAACTGTCGTCTCAGGATCCTTTCCTTTTTGTAATTGAGACACTTGATGAAATGAGACGATACGAGTTACGGATTCCCAAGGAGAATTGTTGCATCGTATCTGTTGTGGTCCATCCTAGATCTAATTTTATTGGAGCTCTAAGATAATTTTGTGGAACATGTCATTTCAATTGTTTCTTAGCATGTTGGTCTTTTTTCCTGTCAACATAATTCTTCTGTGAGTGCTTGTTTTGATCCCGTCGTTGGTCAAAATGATTATTATAATTAGGATGTATGTAAGGTGTATGTGTTGTTTGTTTTTCTTTCTTTTGGATTGTGGCGAGGACTATCTTCACTTCCTCGATTTGATTTTTGGATGCATTTTCTTGGATTTGTGCTTCTTGGTTCTCCAGTAGATTGTTATGATTATGAATCTTTTCGATTATTTCATCTTGTGACTTTTTTCAATTTCTAATTTCTTGATTTGATTCTCTAGTTCCTGATTACGATTATTTAGACACTGGTTTTCTTCTTTATTTTACAGTATTCTTCCTTCGAGGTCTTCACCAAAGTGTTCCCTCTTAGTACTGCGTTTCAGTTTTTTAATCTTTGTAATCAATGTTTTGTTATGATTTCGTAATCGAAAAATCTCTTCGGTATTGCTTGATAACACATTGTTGACTTTTATCAGTTCCAACTTATGTGTCTTCTTACTATCGTCATATTGTTGCTGGAGTTTTTATTTTTGCTATTGACGATGACATAACTTTGTTTCCAGATTTTCTAACTTTTCATGTAGTTGCGCTAATTTGTCTTCTTTGTCTATGATGACTTTGTTTAGACAACTAATTCCTCTTTTAAGTTGATACTGTTTCCATACAGACATTCTTAAACTTTGTTTAGTTTTTTTATCTGGTCTTCAAGTTGCTAAATGATACCTTCCAGATGTGATATTTTCTCGTCCTTATCTGATAAATTATTTGTGAGTTTTTCTCTACTATCTTCCAATGATCGAATTCGTAATTCTGAGGTAGTAATCTGTTCTTTTTGAAAATCATTACTTCGTTTGTGATTGTCGAACTGGAGTTGTAGAATATTATTCTGATCACATGTTTTTAGTTGGGCCGAAACTATTCGTAGTTGTTATTGCAATTGTGAGTGACCTGGATCCATAATTTTTTTAATATCTTCCAAGACTTGATTTCTGCTCTTTTAATATCTTCTTTGATTCTTTTTCTTTTTTGTATAAAGTAATAATTGTAAATAACACAATTATTAAATAATTATTATTAAGTAATTATTATTATTATTATTAATTACCATTATTATTAAAGATTTAATAATAATAACAAATATAATACATTACTAATTATTATTTAAAAATAATAATATAGTATATATCTATATTTTTGTGAATTGGGTCGAAAGGTTTTTTGAAAAAATATATAACAATAATAAATTTTATTATTACTAATAGTATTATTGATATATATATCTTTTATGAATAGGGTGGGAATTAGGGTTTAAACCCTAGAATTAAAAAACCACTTATTAAAACAAAATAGTGGATGAAGAAACCACTTGTGGTTTTACTCTTTTATTTTTACTTTTTTTTACCTTCCTTTTTTTATGGCAATCTTCCTTCTTCTTCTCTCTTTTTTTTACTTCTTTTTTATTTTTTCTTTTGACTTTTTTTTTTTAACTTGGTCAAAGACCATAAATTTAGGGACTCCCTAGGATTATGATTAAAAATCATGATATGGCCAAAGGCCTGGATCACAAACTAGCTCTAATACCAAATGAAGTGAATATTTATTCACTTCATACAATCAATATTACCAGAACACCTGGAATATTCAATAAGCCATTAATAGGACAAATATATATTGATAATTGGATAGATAAAAATATGTTTTACAAGAATTAGTGTCGGGTATTTTATACCCTAAGTGGTAAGGGGAGTGACTTTTCAAATCACCTCTTGAGTAATTAATTAATTACCCTAATTAACCTACTTAGTATTAAATGTTGATATTTATAACATTTATATTTGTTACATTGAACAGCTAATTAACCAGACCTTGTGGAATCATTTTCATAATTATTATGCTTAATTAATTAGAAAATGTTAATTAGGCATGATTTACATGTTATTAGGTGTTTATTAGCCATTGGACTAGATAAAAAATGGTTAAGTGATAAACATGTTGGAAAGGGATTGGAGTGTGCAGAGTGCGCTACACCATCGACAAGAAGAACGCCGACAAAAAGAAGAGTCAACCGCGATGAAGGAAGAAATAGACAAGTGTGGTCATGTTCTTCAAGTTAGTTAAAAGATTGGTCAAGTGGACCATTTTTTAATGGCAAGTAGAATTAGAATATGATAGATAGGAATAATGATGATCATCAAGAATCATAGAGAGACATTATGAGACGATGAATGTATTTTTCTAGTCTGAGGCTAATCGACCAAGGGATTTTCTGTCTTTTGCAGTGTGTTTTTTTGTATTAATGTGATGAAGGCTCTGATGATAACACATTTCTACGTCAATTAGAGGAAATTCAACTCAAAATGGGCATTTCAACCCTAATTCAAATTCCATGTCATCGTGTGTTAGCCAATGAAATTGCTTTAAATTTGAAATATCGTATAGGTCTTAAACAAATTTTTAATATAAATTTGGGGATATGTGAATTATTTTAATAATACAATTTGTCTATGTGGTGCCCAAGCTGCCCAAAATTATCTTGGATATTGAAAATGAAATTAATATGCTAACTGATTTTAGGTAATACTTCTCCCATTTGTAATATATAATAATAAAAATAATTAATATCATAACTAATATATAATAATATTACTCCGTCCAATACCCTTAACTCGATTAAAAAATATTACTCGGTCCAATAACTTTAACTGAGTCCAAAAATATTACTTAGTGAAATACCCATCCATATTTTAGGTAATACATGACCAATATATAATATATAATAATAATAATTAATATTATAACTAATATATAATAATAATATATTATTATAATCAATATTATTATAATAAACATCAAACGTTTTGTAGGTAATATGTCACCAATCAATAATATATAATAGTAATAGTAATTATTATCATAACTAAACAATAATAATATTATATTATAATTAATATTTTATAATAACCATCAAAATTGGGTCTAATAACTTTTAACCAATATATAATATGTATTTAATCTATAATAATAACTAACAACATAACTAATATACACATCACATTTTAGGTGATATGTAACCAAAATATAATATATAATAGTAATAGTAATTAATATTATATAATATTTCATATTAACCGTCAAAAATTGGGTTTAAACACTTTTAACTAATATATAATAATATTATATTATAATTTATATTTTATAATAAATGTGAAAAATTGAGTCTAATAACTTTTAACTATTATCATAACTAATATTATTATTTAATACTATTATATTATAATATTATTATTATACACCATAAAAGTCAAATAACTTTTAAGGTGGAATTGTGTATTTAATTTATTTCCTTATTTTGGGTGAAAACACTACATCAAAATTGGTCCTCATAAATTGATTTTAATATAAAATATATATTTAAGGTAGTTTTGATAAAAGTGAAATAACCTTGGGTAGCTTCGGTAAAAATGAAATAGTATTAAAAATTGGTTACAAGGCATTTTTTATTGTTTTCCTTAAGAGGCCCATTTTTCATCCAAATTTCCTCTAATAAGTTCTTGTTTGTTTTTATGTAAGATGCGTGCCCTTTTGAAAATAGTCCAATAATGAATCACGTGATATCTATGATGATGTGACCTATGTTCTTGCTTAGTTAAATCTGGATGATGCAAATCCTTGCAGAGCGTGTTGGTTTACTGTATGTCGATGTATTTGATGTGAACCTGAAGAATAATGTTAACAAGTCTTTGTCGATCTAAACCAAAGTAGTTACGAATGTAATGATCTGGATAATGATATGATCGAAACCCTGGATCTCTGGATGTTGCAGTAGATTAAAATATAGTGTTAAAGTCCTCTTCCCTTTGCAGAAACTTGGTTCATGTAGCCCTCCCTCAGACATCTCGGGTGAGACTGCACCTCCTTCGAAGGTGTTGTTGGATAGGGTAAAACCTGTCTCAGTTGATTTTAAGGGAGTTTGCATCGATGCGTGTCAATAGATCTGTAGAGTGAACCCCTGTCGATAGGATAGTGTCAAACAATGGTTATGTTGTCGGGACCTTAGTGCGAAGAAGAAGAAGACATGTTGTGGCATCCGACGAAACTGGAGATCCAGGACTGGTTTGATCAGAAGGCCCAAGAATTTGCGGAAGAAGAAAATTAGAACCCTAGATTGACAACAGAAGAGTGGTTGGGAATTTACATTTACTCTGATATTCATGAGATATTATTTGTCAAGTTTTCGATAGTACTGATGGTTGGAACAACTTACTTTCCAAAAGAAAATTTTCCAAAGAGGCGAGCCTGATCAGTGGACCCCGTAAGTAATTTAGTTGTTGCTAAGGGTAAACAACAAAGCTTCAAGGGTTGTTGATGTGTGGATAGACATCATCTTGGAAGGATACATTATGAAATTTGTTGTCGACACAGTCAAATCCTACAGCGACGGAGAAAGAGAAGTATTTAAGGGACTAAGAGGGAGAATTCTATTGTCATGACAACTGTTGATTAAGATGCTCATCTGCGAAAAAGGAATACTAAAAATGAATTTCGACGAGTAAAGACCTGATGTGCAGAGGTTAGGGGTATTGTGAAGGTGAGGGTTTGGATGGAATGATACAAGGTAGATGGATGGAAGTCACGATGAGACTGTGAGGGAAGTTGTGGAAGAGCGTGGTCTCCTACTAAGTGGAGTGAGGTTCCGGAAAGAGAAGAGGCGGAGGACTGACAAGAATCCTTGTGCGATTGGAACAGAAAACTATGAAAATTGACAACAAGGGATTAAGTAGCCCTATAGTGATGAAGATAATGACTAAGCTATGCTCGAGTCCGAGGAAGGACCAACCCAAAGCAACAACATACCTACACCTTCGTGCACCGCGCCGAACCCAGGAGGAAGAAACGCAAGCTCATCATAGGGTTGTCTTATGTGTCAACACAATAGTAATAATAGTGGATCGAAAAATACTTGGAGAATACCTAGAATGGAGGGAGACGACATGAAACTACCCGTGTTCAAGGGTAATGGGACTAAAGATACTGAACAATATTGGTTCTTATGCGAAGTAGTATGGATAATAAAACAAGTACATGATGAAGATATCAATTAGAAAGGACAACTAGCGACGACCTTTTGAGGCCAGACGTTGGATTGGTACATGAAATTTGTGCAATTACCAACGAGGCATCCCCAAAAGACCCTAGAGAAAATTAGGACTAGACTGATCAAGGAATTAAAGAATCCAAAATCCGAATCGTAGTATATTACCGAGTTGAAGGAAATAAAGCAGTACCCAAATGAATCACTGTGGGATTTTGATCATTGATTCAAAATTCTGATGGCTAAGGTCATCTTTGGAATGAGCAATGTGCAACATAAGGAATGGTTAATTGGACCTTTGGTACCACACATACGTATGTCCCTGATGCAACATAAGATCGCATCTCAAGCAGAAGCTCTGGAAATCGCGATGAAACTGAAAGCTTCACCATTTGGAGAAACAAGGATTGGCATGAGCCAGATCCAGTCACAATTGACGAACCTCACTATTCAGTTGCAAGATATTAAGAAGGGGAAGGAAGTCTATGAATAAGTATGGTGCGGTCGATGCCGGATAGAGGGGCGTCATAACTAGCAATGCCCGGACTTCCATGAATATTTACAAGTTGGAGCCCTGAGTCCATTAAGTCAAGGAGGATTTCCATGGTGTCGGATTTGCCAGACTAGAGGACATCGATCCGAGGAATGTGCATACCTTCAGAAACTTGTATCGAAACCAGTGATCCTTTTTTGCAACTTTTGTCGATCAGTTGGGCATGAAGAAAAGGAGTGCAGAGCGTATTATTTGCTCCAAGAAAGGACCATGGATACATATTTTATGAAGGGAGAGGAGAAACGGCCAATAGAAAGACTGCAACTACAACCGTAGTATACTCAACCATTATATTATGATTTTGCTGTTATGAGCAAATGAACTGGTTCAGGATCAGATTTTGTGACATGTACTTGTTGCTGTGTTACATCTAGATGTTGTTTACAGGCTGGTTATTTTTATGTGATTTTTGTGTGATATGGTGACAGATCTTAAAGACAATGTAGGGATCCTTAGTGATCTTACTACATGTACAGATGTAATTTTGTTCAAATTTTGAAATAAAATTATGAATTTTTTCCGAGGAAAAAAAAAAGTATACTCAACCATTGTATAATCAGTCGCAACTACAGTATAGCCAGCCACAATTGCAGTATACTCAACTGTAGCCTAATCAGTAGCAGTTATTCAACTAGCCACAATATAACCAGTAGCAAAGAGGATTCCGAGGAGGATTCCGTGGAGGTCGTAATTGAGGCTTTGGTCACAGAGGAGATATGGGATGAGGCTGCAGACCAGTAACATGCTATAATTGCGAAGTAGTGGGACATTACCAAAAGGACTTCCCAGATCTACAGTCCCAGTGTACTTATTGCAATGTCATAGACCACACCGTTGATGAATTCCCACAGTTGATTGCGAAGTAGGAAGAAAATAATGCGCCGCAACCGCAACAGAACCAGAATATAAATTAGAACCAAGGTACAGGGCCAAATGTAGGGAAGATATCGGTTGAACCAAGAACTCAACCAGCGCACGTCAGAGTAGTAATCCGAGGAGGAGCTATGACCGGGGACGATGGACCACTAAAATATATGGTCGGTGGCTCAAAAGAAGGTACAATTTGATGTAAAGGCTGAGAAATAAACCTCCCTTGATACAAGAGACATGTTGACTAGGAACACGGGAATGTTACATGTCTATGAAATGCCATCTGTCTTCGATTCGAAAAAGTTGTTAGGATCATCAAGAAAGGTTAATACTTCGAAATTTTTTCTAGAGAGTTATCTGACGTCAGCAAAAGATCCAAATGCATTAGAAGAAATAACAAGCTTCTTATATCGATAGGAGGAAGGGTGATAGGACCACCCAATAAATGCATTACACAAGAAGAAAATAGGAAGGGAAATGAGGATGAATGTCTAGATAGGTGATTATGATGTGTCTTATGCCATCTTGGATCTAGGATCGAATGTAAATATCCTAACAAATCAAACATGGGAAAATATAGGGAAATCACAGTTAGTTTGGTCCCACGTACAGCTTCAACTAGCAAATCAGGCCAAGATCTCGCCAATTGGTAGAGAACCTTGTCTACCCGTCAAAGTGGAAGGATTGGCGACATACGTAGACTTTGATGTTATTGAGATAGTCAACGAGATCATATCAAACCCTGCACTATTAGGAATTGGTTGGGTGAATGAAAACTTGGTGGTTATTAATTTCAAGAATAGGGTAATCGCCTTCGAAAATCATGACATACAAATCATTGCTCCATTGGATCCCCTTGAAGTACAAAGATATCTCGAAACAATAAAAGATGAATTTGCAAGAGGGTGGGATAATGCCTATAATATTTCTAAAGACTACATCAATCCCATTGCGGACGTAGAGTTGGGTTGGCGAAGTACTATCTCTGCATCTTAGAATTCTTACGATGTGCTTGAGAACTAGCAGAACTTATTTCATGAAGTATCGATTAGGAAATGTACATGAGTCACTCAGTCACTAAGGTGGGTATCGACAGAAGTCATCGACTTGCTGATGTATGAAGGACTACCTAACTTACTAGTTTTTATTAGCGAATTCAAAGACAGAGAGTTAGAAGAAGTACTCAAGGCTACTCTAGCAAGATGGTGGTCTATGCACAAGGCCTCGATGGGAGACTGGAAAGTATGTCTGTGACTGATGGAAGTTCAGTTTGAAGCAGACACACACTACCAAGGAAATAAATATGATGGAAGGAACGATCCCAGTGATCATTTGGCGACATGCCAAACCGCATGGGTGTTGAGTCCGAAGGAAGAGTGGATCCATGTGTTTTTTCATATGTTGGATGACATACCATGGAAGTGGTATGTTTCTGTAGAGTTGCGAAGGGAAACTATAACCTGGGAATAACTAACTGTCGGCTTCAGTCACACTTTCAGTTTCATGAATTAAAATCTTGTCATCCATAGTGCATTGCAAGACATCTATGAAAAAATATTGGAGATAGTTTCGACCGAATCACCGACAAAACCACAATGGAAAATAACACTGTAGATGATGATGACATGTTACAATATGTCAAGAGAACTTGATGATGAAGATGATATGAGAGATGTCGACATTCTAGAATTGGAGGGAAGTCGTGACATCACAGCACCAAAAGTGTCAGGTGGAAAATTCAAGCAACCGTTGAAGCTGAAAAAGGTCAATATTGGGACAACGAAGGACGTGAAGTTTGCTAGCATTGGAAATTATTGGGATGATTCAATGATGGGAAAATTCACTCGACATACTACATGAATTTTAGGATTTATTCTCCACCAAGTTTTTTGAAATGAAAGGTATTTCAAGCGAGCTGGGCGAAATGAAGATTCTGCTAAAACCTAATGCGAAACCCATAAAGCACCGACCATACAGGTTGAATCCAAGATACAAAGAGCGCATCAAAGCATAATTAGAACGAATTATGGATGTTGGCACTATTTAACCTATCGAAGAGTCAGAATGGATCAGTTTGATGGTGGTGCAAGACAAAAAGACGGGGGAAATTTGGATCTATGTCAATCTAAGGAAGTTGAATGATGCAAGTGTTCAGGATCCATTTTCAACACCATTTACTGACAAAGTACTAGAAGGAGTTGGAGGACAAGAAGTCTATGCATTTACATATGACTTTTCAGGCTATCACCAAATAAGGATTGCGAAAGAAGATAGGCATAAAACCACTTTCGT
The DNA here is from genome assembly GCA_001517045.1 of Pseudotsuga menziesii. Taxonomy (NCBI): domain Eukaryota; kingdom Viridiplantae; phylum Streptophyta; class Pinopsida; order Pinales; family Pinaceae; genus Pseudotsuga; species Pseudotsuga menziesii. The sequence goes on along the minus strand of LPNX010458253.1, from coordinate 152,033 downwards.
AACATAATGGGGTTGTTTTAAGTACATAGTGATGTCGTTTAGTCTCAAGAATGCGCCTATGATTTTCTCAAGGTTAGTTGTCGATGAATTTTGAAGACTTCATTCATAAGTTTCATGCAGTATATAAGGATGATTGGACCATCTATGGCCTGGTAAAATACCACACTGCGAATCTTCGACTAATGCTAGAAAGGTGCCGACAACATCAGATTTCGTTAAATTTGAAGAAGTGTGTATTTTGCACTCCATTTGGGATTCTATTGGGACACATTATATGTAAGGATGACATGTTGGTTGATCCTGCCAAAATTACAGTAATTGTTGATTTACTAGGACCTACAACAGTAAAATAGCTAAGGGTCACATTCGGTCACACAGAATACTACCGGTAGTCCATAAGAGGATACGCAACGATTACTCCACCAATGGAGAAGCTATTGAAGTACAATGTGAAGTTCAAAGGGAACGACGAGTGCCTTAGAAGCCTCTATACTCTAAAGCAAAAGATGGTCTCCCCACCAATATTAGTTTTTTCGGATTGGAGGAAGGAGTTCCATGTTCATGTCGATGCTTCGTTAGTCACACTAGGGGTAATCTTGGCTCAAACAGGGGAAGGAGAAATTGACAACATGATTTTGTTTGCAAGTTGGAAGTTGTCGATGACAGAAAGAAAATACACAACAACAGAAAGAGAAGGATTAGCGATGGTGTATGCATTACAAAAATTCCACCACTACCTGTTAGGAGGACATTTCAAAATGTTTACCAACCACTCCATGTTAAAGTACCTCATCAACAAGCCTGTGTTGGGGGGGAAGATATGTCGACAGTTGCTACTATTCCAATAGTTTGATTTCGAAATCATTGTGAAACTAGGGTGGTTAAATGCAGGCCCTGATCATCTATCAAGGATAGAGTTAGGTGAAGAACCAAGCAACATCGAGGACAAATTGCCTGATGCGAAGTTGTTTCGAGTCGAAATGGTGGATGACCATTACAAACAAATCGTTCAATTTATGGCGATGGGAAAAGCACCATTGAGTCAGAAGAAGCAATTGGTTGTCAGAGTCGCTGACTTCCAACTAATTGCAGGAAAACTATATAAGATGGGGTCAGATAAAATTCTACATCAATATGTTGTTTCGCATGAGCAAGAAAGAATATTGGTCGAAGCGCATGGTGGGATTGTAGAAGGACATTATGGAGGTTGCACAACCACAAGGAAGATACTTTGCGCTGGCTTATGGTGGCCAACAATGCATGATGATGGCGCAAACTACGCCAAAAGTTGCGATGTATGTCAAAGAATGGGGAAACCATCACAAAGAGATGAGATGTTGTTAGTACCTCAGATAACTCTACAACCATTTGATAAATGGGTAGTGGACTTTGTATGACCCATCAATCCTCCATGGAAAAGAACGGGTGTGAGATATATCATCATTGCGATGGATTATCTAACATGATGGGATGAGGTAGCTCTAGTGAAGGATTCTACAGCTGCGATAGTAGCACGGTTCTAGTTCAACAACGTGGTTACTAGACTTGGATGTCCCAAGATACTGATGAGCGACCAAGGGGCTCACTTTCTCAATCAAACAATTAGAGCGATGACTAATGAATTTCAGATTCAACACAAGAAAATTTCTCCATATCACCCACAAGTGAATGGAATGGTTGAGGCATTCAACAAGATATTGGAAAATGCGCTAACGAAGGTATGCAATGCAAATTGTGACAATTAGGATATGAAAATCCCTGCAATATTATGGGCCTATAGGACACCATGTAAAATATTAATGGGAAAAATGTTGTTGAAGTTAGTTTATGGACAAGAAGCAGTAATGCAGATGGAATATATCGTTCCTAGTCTACGTATAGCAGCAGCAATCGACATGATGGATGAAGGAGAAATTGAGGAAATATTGACACAGTTGTTACAGCTTGAAGGGGATCGATTCATCACAGGTTTTCACCAGCAAGTAGAAAAGGGTCGACAAAAGGCATGGCGTGATCGTCATGTAAAGATGAAGCAATTCCAGCATAAAGATATGGTTCTCCTCTATGATAACAAGTTCATGAAGCACCCAGGTAAGTTGCATATGCAGTGATTAGGTCCCTACATCATTCATTTCATTACCGATAGATGTGTGGTACAATCGCAAGAGTTAGACAAATTATTGTTACTAAAACTAGTGAATAGAAGTCAGATAAATACCTATCGGGATAGCTAGGCGCGACACTAATGCTAACAGTCGCAAATGAAAAAAAATGGAAAAGTTCAAAAGGGAAGATTGTCGACATATGGCAGGGGAATAGGGAAAGAATAATTGTAGCAAAGTTGGAAGCTAAGCAACATCCGACGAGGTGCGAAACGGTCAAATCCGACAATAAATGCAGTAATTACCTCAGGCGGGTGACGACGCAAGTAGAAAAATCATGCATTTATTGACAAATGTGGTCATTATATTTGCAAAATTGACGCCTGATTTGGTCAATCTTTGAGGGATTTGGCAATGATGCTCCAAATCGTTGGCAAGGAAGGATTGAAGGCTATAAAAATGGGCCAAGGGGCATGTTTCAACCCATTGTGCGAGTAGAGAAGATGAATCAGAGCAAAGAAAAGCATAAGATAAAGTTAAAGAGAAGCAATGCAAAAACAATGGCGCAATTTATTTCGAGCACTAGTACACAAGGATCACCAATAGCAAGAGTAGCGATCATAGAAGAGTAGCCAGAGATTCAATATGCATCAGTGAGATCGATTTGGAAGAAATGGAATGCAAATCGCCCAATCACTTTAGACCAAAGGACGAAGACCACTCGAAGTTCCACAAGAGGAGGTACAACATAGGTAGAAGCTAGTTCGTCGACTAAGGTGATGGAGAAAACAACAGTAAGGGGTAAACCACGAGGGTCTATGCTAGATGATATCCCAGTTTATATACCACCAAGGAAGTCAGGGGCATCGACGGTACAGATGAAAAAAAACCAAATATAGTATCAAGATGCCTGTGACCCCTAAGGGAGTTCACGTGACGATGAAAATAGTACCAAGGTTGCATCAACTACAATATAGAAACCACAATAGTTTGGAATACTCAAAATGAATAGAGGGCACATATGAGGATAGAAAACACAACGACAGGGGCTCGATCACCAAAGAATCAGCACAATGGGTGATGGGACTATAGCGGTTGGGGCTGTTATCGATTATCCACATGCCTCACTTTGGGCAATCCCCAAAAGTCAATGCTTGCGTGAAGTAGTTGTTGGATTGTTTCGATGGTGGGTACATGTGTTTGGACGCAAAGGTCCCAATTGTGGACTTAATATCTCAAATCACCAGCCTCCCCAAGGTAGGGGTCAATCCATCCCAATATTTTAGAGGGAAGGACAATGAAAAGAAGTTGGCCACAAGATTGGAGAGGAAGTATGGTGTGGTAAAAGACAAAAGGGTGTATGTCATCGGTACTATCAATGCTTATGATATTAGAATTGCAACAAAGTTGTTGGAAGTGAAGGTAGTACCGAAGAACCAACTGAACCAATGCACATCAGGAGTGATGGCATCTGTGGAGCAGTGTGTAGCTGTCTTACAGATGAATTGGTCCCTATTTTTGTTAAATGAGCTAATGGAGGACATCGTATTAGCGCAAGAGGTGGGAAATACATTCACTTACTCTTGATTGTTGATACTCATCTCATTGATTGGTTGGATGAAAGCACACACTATCAAGGGATGGAGTTGACGCTGTCAACATTTTCCATGGAGAATCCACGATAAGAACCTATGGGCACTCAACGACAAGGATAGACAAATCGGCAAGAATATTCAGTTTTATTTGTATTTGGATGCGCTGTGGGATTCAGCAGTGAAGACACCACAGCTCATAGACGAAGTTGCGATGACATACAAGAATATTGCACTCTTGGAAATGAGACTGCATGCCATACACATTCAGGCATGACAAGATTCGAAGAAGCAGTGGATTACAACACAATACAAGATTATTAATGAGGAGTTGGATGAAATTATAGTAGAATGGCCCGCAAAGTGGAAAGTTTCGGTGAGTGATGCAGACTTGTTGGACCCGGGCGATGATGAGGTGATATATGATTTTGTAACATGAAATCTATGATGATGTGATCTACGTTCTTGCTTAGTTAAATTTGGATGATGCAAAGCCTTGCAGATTGCATTGATTTACTGAATGTTGATGTCTTTGATACGAACTTGAATCATAATGTTAACAAGTCTTTGTCGATAGAAACCCAAGTAGCTATGAATATAATATTATGGTTAATGATATCATCGAAACCTTGGATCTCGGGATGTTGTGATAGAGTAACAGATAGTGTGAAAGTCCTCTTCCCTCGGCGGAAACTTGGTTCTTGTAGCCCTCCCTCAGACATCTCGCGTGAGACTGCACCTGCTTCGCAGATGTTACTGGATAGGATAAAACCTGTCAAGACCGATGTTCAGGGAGTTTGCGTCAATGGGTGTCGACATACCTGCGGAGTGAACCCCTATTGACATGATAGTGTCAACAAAAACAAATGAAATTTTTATTAGTACTGTCAATTGTGCGTTAAGTGTCGTTAAGTATCATAATCAAAACACTAATTACTAGTTAATCATGTTTAAAATTAAATGGCCTTTAGAGGTGGAATTTATGTCTAAATTGGCTTGGAATGGATATTTGATGTTGCTATAAGGTGTTAGTAATCCATCCTACCCCTTGTATTAGTTGTTTAAATAATTATTGAATTTGTTTCAATTTATTAGTAATTAAACGGACTTTATCGTGATTAAATCTTGAAAAATGAAATTTAATATTTGTTTAACTAATATTATGTGCTAAAATAATCTAATTGTCCTTAGAGAGCGAATGTTATGTCCCTCAAACCCTTTGATGGCCCTGGGGGACATTACAAATAGTATCCTTGACCATTGTAACAACCAATGAATATTTGTGCACCCTACCATAGTTAAGAAATCTATACTAAAAAATATGAAATCCCCTCTCCTCAGTATTCCCCTTCAACAACCAAAATTTTGGCATTGGATTTGTATCATATCCAACCTCAACACCTATTTTGCTTGAACCTTTCTACAATTTTTTTTTGAAGAGAAGTTAAGTGTTGAAAAAAATAATAACCATGAATTTGAGAAATAATAAAGGAATCATGCTTACCATAAAGAGGTTCGACACTATGAGGTATGATCAAAGGACACCTTGTGCAGTGGACCCACATCCTCAAATTACCATTTTTCTCCCAATATAATAATAGTGTCCATGTATTACCTATGATCTAACAACTCCTAATATGTAAGTTGTCATGTTCTAAATGAAAATAATTATCCACCTATGGGCCCATTTTTCATTTAAGGTTCTCTGATGTCTTGTGTGGACCCTCAAAAGACCCCATACATACACCAAATTCATCTCATAGTGCTAAACACTTCATGGAAAACACCTTCTAGTGGAGGTTTTTGCGTACCTTTTGTTAGATTTCATGAACCATAGATCTATAAGCCAAAATGAGAGCTATCTGAAAAGAAGAATGCAATAGAATCATCAAATCGTTGTAAACTAAACAACAGATTCATGACAGAAATTTCACATAAGTTGGAAAAGTATTGCTTAGATTATCATTGCATCAATCTTCAGTAATTAATCAGTAATACAATGGTCATGCAATAAAAAGAATTCGAATATTGTGGATATGATTCGAATTCACCAAATCAAACTGACTGGTTAGCTAACTTAGTGTGGAAATAATCAGAGTTGGAGCTCACTAGTTTAACTCCGGACAACTAATTCAGTTCACAATCAGTTAACTGATGAGGTAGGTGGACAAAAGACGCCACACTCCCTTAAATCATGGAAACTGGCACTAGGATGACTAACAGTGAACAAACTGGTGGTTATCAGAGCATAATTGATCATGACTAAATACCTACCACAGACAACTAAAGGTGACTGCCTGTGGCACTCAAAATGTGCTCCTATAATGTAGGGAATGATCCCTAGGGCTCCTAAACTTATGCAATCAGGTGCAATAAGTGGCATATGACCGTTAGGCGTGTCCCCCATGCACTAGTGGGTAATGACCTCCTAAGCTAGGTAAAATGAATCGACTTTGTGGGTAAAGGGAGGATTAATTAATCCTAACACCTTTGACAAAAAAACTCATTCATCCTTTCATAGTGAAGGTTGCTAGCAGAGGCTAACAAGAGTAGGTTTTAGCAGATGTTTGAAATCGGTGCACCTGAACATACAACATGCACCAAAGCGCTTAAAGAAAATACGAACCAATGTATCAAAATCATAACAGCACCGACCTACTAGTGCACAAAACTATGACGTGCGCTAAAGACAACATAACTTGATGCAATTAAAAAAAACGTCAAGAGTTTTCTATGTATGATATGGAAATAGACACATAGGTGTGTGTGGAAATAAAAATCACCAAGCAAAATCCAAAAAACAATATTTTTATTTTTAAAAAGCATATGACACTCCACATCTATCCAAACACATAGGTGTGCTATCACGGTCTATGCAATGTTGTGCATAAGTAAAATAACACTTGTACCGAAGACATCATAGCTCGATGCAATTTTAAGAAAAAAAATCTCCTCAAAATTGGTAGTGTGTGATGAGGAAACATATGCACTGATGCATCTGGAAGTAAAAATCACCAACCAAATTCCAAAAAGCATAATTTTTTAGAAAACATAATATGCTCCACATATATCCATATCCACTAGTGTGCTAAAACAACCCACGCACTAGTGCACATCAGTAAAAAAGCATCAGTAGCAAAATAGGTCGATGGATTTTTTTATTTTTTTATTTTATTTTCCGACAAACTTTTTCTAGTGCATGGAAATGAGATGGAAGCACTGGTGCATACAACATTACAGCACACCATCCTAAAAAATCTTAAAGGAAAAAACCTTATTTTCAGGTATACTACATGCTCCTCAACCTTAAAATCCCTTGATACTCTGCCTTTATTTGCTTGTCCTATGCTACCTTCAAAATCCCTTGATACTCTTTTGCTTGTCCTATGCTACCTTCAAATTTTGTTTGATTTAAGCCATTTTCTCTTCCATTTCTTTGAGCAACTTTGGCCCAAGTATTACGTTGTTTGTTTGATTGTCCCGACTAACTGGAGAATCGCACATTTTATCATACAAAGCTTCAAATGGGTTATTTTTTCAAAGAAGCATGATATCCATTATTATATCCAAATTCCACTACATAAAAGTAATCCTCCCACTTAGATGGATTATTAATCACATACGTTTTAACATCAAATCATTAACACTAGATGCACTATATCTATTTCCTCATCCATATGTGGATGATATATTGTACTTATGAACTATATTTATGACAACAAAGTGTAATGTAGAAAATGAACTATATTTATGACAACAAATGTAATAAAAGTATATTAAAAATGTAATAAGCATATATCGAGGTAGACTTCACATATGATTAAGAGGATGAAGAAGAGCTTTGATGGTTAAAGCTAAAGACATAACACTCTTCGTGTAGAATGAAGGGCATGAGTTATTTGAATATCCACACAAAGCCTAATGTGTGCCAAAAAAAAAAAAAATATAAAACTTGGTTAGCATGTGGAGAGACATTTGGAGACAAATAAACATTTTCGAAACAACAAGATAGAGAAATGTGATGTTGTATAAATGAATGATTATTTCAACAAAGAATCTATCACTGCTAGAAAATATCATATAGACAGAGAAATATGATGTTGCAATGATGATTGATTACTCCAACAAAGAATCTACAAAATCTAGAAGAGAACATAATATAAAAGAATGAAGAATACATTTAAAATGAAATGCAAATATTGTGATAAATGATGTAATACATCAAAGAAGATCCATGGCCATAGAGACTTATTTGGTTTCAATGTAAATATGAAGCGATGGTGGTAAACTAGTGCAAGATGCCACTTATATATTGGTAAATACAATGATGATATTCTATGTGACATTGTTCCCATTAAGGTTTGTGACTTCTTGTTAAAATGATCATAATATATAGTATGATAGATAAGTAATTCATGATGGGAAGAATAATTCCTATACCATTACCAATGATGGAAAGGGATTCTAGTGATTATCAAAGAAATAAGAAAATGCCAAAGAGACAAAAACTAATTAGCTTACTTAAATATGAATAAAGTTTAGTTAAACCTCACATGTTGGTATGTAAAACTTGAGCATGTATATATAAGCACTAATACAAGAGATACATACTGTTAAAAAGAGATCAATAATCAATTATCCATGTTACAAATGTATTAGCATTAAGCATCACATAAAAATCTAGAACAAATAATGAGAAATAATGATGTATTTCATTGAGCATTAATGAGTGGAGGTGAACAATATTTTATAACAAGGTAATTTGAATTAGGCTAGGAATCTATTCGAATTGCTCATGTAATGCATAAGGTGTTAAC
>LPNX010458253.1:35018-140833 GCA_001517045.1 Pseudotsuga menziesii | reverse complement strand
CTCCCTCACAGACTCCTCACGGCAGTTGCAAACTTGAAACAGCCACGGCCCCAGTTGCTCACGGCCCACACACCAGTTGGTAGCAAGCTCGGTCAGGGCAGTTTCCTCTTCAAGGTCGAAGGGTATTCACTCTCAGTGCTCACGGCGTCCTCTCAACAACTCCAAAAAGAAAAAATAAAACCCAAAAAATCATTTTTAACCACCAAAAAATCACCTTCAGTCGCCGAGCCGATGTTTTCTATTGTGGCGCGATTTTTTCGGAAAAATCGCGTGGTGAGATTTTTACAAGAAAAAATCGCTAGGCAGAAAAAGTCGCGATTTTTTGTGAAATCGGCGATTTTTCGCCGATTTTTTCTTCTATGGGTGTTAATGAGGCTAATCTAGAGCCAAATACCCTCAATTAGCCATGCACACTCACCAAATTGAGTTACACTAACCCAAGACTCCTCAATCAATGGTTTTGACTGAGTGATGTACATGCAACTGATTGTGTGTGCATGCAAACACCTAAAATATCTCAATTGGGGCGCTAATAACTGAAGAGGGTTAGTTAGGGCTAGATAGGATCTAGATTAGTAGAGTGTATCTAGTCCTATACTAGTTAGTGACTCAATCACTCCTAAACTCAAGGAAAAGCTCCCCAAATTAGAGAATGTGCCCCCAAATCAAGGAAGGCGCCCCCAAAACTAGGAATGCATCTCAAGGGTGCCTCATGGGGTCAATTTGGATGGGGTTTGGTCCACTAGAATCATTTCATGGTTTGGGTAACAAGGTAGATGGTTTTCTACTCTAACACCCCCCATAAGCCTAACTAGATGAAAATAAAAAATGAAAAATGGGTCCCAATAATTAGTAACCATATTTGGTACTCATGCACACAAAAATTCTCTATAAACTAGGTATGACGGAAAAAACCACATGGGAAAAATAAAACCTCCAATAAAAGAGAATGTAAAAAAGTTAATCTACTGAAAAAAAAATTGTTCAGAAATTGGTGAGTAGTAGGAGCAAAAGTTGTGTAGTGGGGATTTCTCCCCTACTACATGCAAAAGAACCTACCATAAATCAGTCAAATCTAAGGGTAGAGTTCATGGTGCAAGGGATATCTCGACCCTGACTTACAATAAGCAATAACCAAAAAAAAAAAAAACTTTATATTTTTGTATCTAACTAATGAAATAAAAGAGCAAACATACCTTTCAATTGGGCCATTGCAGCCGTTTGAGGAAACGGTCAGTAGGATCCCATGATCCTAGTCTCCTATCTTCTTCACCAATGGTTGTCAAAGGGAAATGTATTAACTATTAAAATATTATAACTTCAAAAGATATTCTATTGTACTTTTGTTGTGTTCTCCTCTGGAGATGTTATTCCTCCATTCGGAGATGTCCTTGATGTAATTGGTAATGTAAAAGTCATGAGGTAAACCCTCCATTGTAATTCGGGGCAATAATACCCAGAGAAGTAATATATAAAATGTATTTTGAGTGTCCCAAGGTAAGTCGGCCCTAATTAGAGAACCTGGCCGACATAGTTAGTTATTTGAGGCACTCACCAAATGAATATAAATAGGTGAGGGACCTCTCTCATTTGGACATATCCTACACTCAAGTGTTGCGCTGGAGAGAGAGAGAGAGAAAGATTCTACTATGCAAGATGAGAAACTATCTTATTGCTGGGGTTTTACACTGTCTTGGTCGAATTCTATACTGAGTAAGTTTTGTGTGGTTTCTCCCTTGTGGTTTCCCCGAGGAAAATCTTTGTGTTCTCTTGTGTTGTTGCATTTGTCTTTCTTTCAGTGATCCTTTGATTATGGTCATGATCTTATGATGCTAAATGTTTTAGATCTTGTATAACCATTAAAAATATAACATGGTATCAGAGCCACCCTGAAAGAAGCCTTTGTGCAGCTGAAATAGTGCTACAACTACATCTATTGAAGATTAGGGTTTCGTGCTTGAAAACCCTAAAAGACCAAAACTAGTAATTTTGGGACTTTCGCTATATTTCAAGATTGGAGTTGGAACATGAACCAAAACTTTTATAGGCCGAAGATAAATTCCTGATGTACCCTATGTAAAATTTTCAGCCTTATGTTTGCTATATTCTAGGAGATATGAATCCTCCAATTTAGGCTTCCAGCCTTAAACAGGTGACCTAGGGAGAAATGCTATATCTCGGGCTAGGTATGTCCAAATGAAATTTAGTAAGATGTTCCAGATAGGGCACGGACTGTAATTTTGGTGGTAAGAGTTTCAGACCCCGAAGATGAAACAATGACACGTGGAAGTCCGTACAAGTTCGCTATGTTGAACAGTCCTGAAATAATTCATGTTGGGAAAAAACGCATAAGTCCCAATTGGTGAAACCAATTCTGCTCAAACCTACGGTGTTGGAAAGAAGACAGGAAAGGCTACCTCAGTGAGAAGTTGCAAACACAAAGGAGCAGTAATTTTGGAGATATAGCATAAACAATATCAGTCATTTCACTAGAAGAAACCAGAGAAAAAGCTAGGGCTGCCCATTCCGGGAACTTCCCTCCACCAATCAATTAAAGAATGACAACAATCAAATTCGCCCTAGGAAGGTGCATATATATATGTAAGAAGTTTCTCATTTTGTGAACTTTCATTTTTGATCTAACACTACTACCGGAGAAAACTAGGGCATCAGATATTTTGCAGTTCTGTCCACAGTTTTGGGAAAATAAGTATACTTCTCAGCTTGCCTTGAGGAGGCACATATTTCTATCCAATTAGATCTAAAAGATACCTAGGTTGAAAAATTAGGGTTTCTCTATCAAACCCTAGGTCCACCAGAAGGATTCTTTCAAAAGATCCTTAAAGCAAGCATCAAGTTGAAGCATTCTCACTAGTAAGTTTCATACTCTCTATTTCCATTTGAGGTTCTCATTTTTATCATAACGACAAACAATGCCAAGATTGAGGACAAGCTTGAAAGAGTCGATAACTTCTAAGCATGAATTATAGAGTGCTTACCATACTAGAAGAAGCATGAAGACCTGTGCCAAAGAAAGAGCTGCAAATCCAAATAGAGATGAAGTCAAAGCAAAACAAAAGAAGGACCTGATCAAAACAAATATGAGTATTTTCTTCTCCATTGGATCTCACATAACATCCTTGAAAGACTCCCAAGGATGTGTTCGATGCAATGAACAATATGTACGAAGATGACCTTGAGAACTCAACTCAAGAATCTGAAGGTGCAATGTCATAAAACATTCAATGACTACTTCACAAGAAGATCTCATCTCAAGGAGCAATTAGAAGCTGTTGAAGATAATGTCAAAGAAGAAGAAGCATAATGGTATTCCAAATTCAGTCAAGAGAGTTGGTCTAGTAGGAAGATCACATATGGGGAAATGCAAGATTGATTGAAAGAACAAGAATAGAAGGGCATCTCACAACTCAATAAGTCAGCTGTGATGTGAAAGGACACTTTGCGAAAGAATGTCCCAAGAAGGAAGAACGAAAGGATGATATGTTCTAGAAGTACCAGTCGATCATACAAAATGATGTTTGGATATGAGCTCAAGACATGAAGGGAAGTTTTATGAAGTCTTCCAAGAAGATCTACAAGATCGAGTATACTGTCGATCAAAGTATTAAAAGATACGAAGTAAGTTTCATGGTTTCTATCAACAGAGAGAGTCGATTATGGCAAGACAATGATCTAGGAACTAGACACACCTCTTCAGTAGTGGATATTACACTAGAAAATTGGTGTAATCAAAGTAGAAGAACAAATCAAACAACCTATATGTTTTGAGACTCTCTACAAGAACCACCTATGCACAGAAGGATTTGTACAAGTTCAATAGGCACCCATGGGATAGCACATGCAGTCATATGCGAAGCTTGGGGATCAACTAGAGTGATGAAGATCCCAACCTTTACTACAAGGTTGAAGATAGAATCCTATAAAGGACAAGACAAAACTTGCAACAAAGTTTGAGATGAAGGATCCTGATGTCTAGTGTCCTCGACAAGTGACTAACAGCATAGGAGACTACCTGTCACCCCAGTGTCCTAATACAAATGCAAAGGGAGGATGGTGCTCCACCTAAGAGGGAGTGACTACAGTAGATATCAAAGTTCGAGAATCTTGATATGATTCTTAAGATTAGAAGCATGATGAAATCCATAAGACATTTTACTTATCCAAGTAAAAGATGCAGAGCAAATAGTGTTGTACCTAAAGGGCACTGCAAAGGTATGATGACTTTGATTGAGTTGGTAGTACTATGAACTCCAACATATTGCAGAAGGCAGAGTGTTTCTCTCAATGCAACCAAGGATGAATATATTGCAGCTAAGAAGAAAGTAAGTAAAGATTCCTCAATTAATGAGGAATATGATCCAGAAGAATTATACCAACGAAGATGAAGATTATACTCTTATCCATTCCATCATTGGATAAGAAGGGGAGCACTAGTAGGACACACAAACACAATTCTATGCGATCTATGGTGTAAGAAGACTTGTTCAGTATTTCTGATCATGAGAAAGATAGGAATAGGTCCTCATAATCAGACGATGATGTTGAACACATTTGGCAGAGACTCCAACAATTCAAGAAGACAAAGATCAAGATGGAGTCTACCCAACAAACAAAGATAAGTATTTGAATTGGCATTTCCTATATATCTAGTTGTTCAAGATGTGTACATAGATATGTTTCTAGATTCAAGAAGTGTATTATGCATATTAGAATGTTTGTAGTATACTACTAATATGCAGGTGATGGGTAAGTGGCTTATGTTGTTGTACAATGTTCAATTACTACTTATGAAATAATGTCTTTAAGAGATGGAAGACATATAGAAAGCTACTCTACATAGATGTTTGTTGCATTAATAGAAATAGTTGCATAACTATATGACATATATCTTTATGTATGTCACATGTTACTAAATGTTGCTAGTCATACAATTGTATGTGATTTGTAGGAAGGATTGCATGCAATTAACCACAAAAGAAGAATCATGCAAGTTGTGAATGTACGATACCATTGCGGATGTACAAGAGAATAATGATGCAGTTACAGATGCACAAAAGAAGAATGATGCAAGTTGCGGATGTACACGAGAAGAATGATGCAATTACAGATGCACACAAGAAGAATGATGCGAGTTGTGAATGTACAATACCATTGGAGATGTACAAGAGAAGAATGATGCAGCTACAGATGCACAAAAGAAGAATGATGCAAGTTGTAAACTTACTATGCAGTTGTGAATGTACACAAAGAGAATGTTAAAGAACAAGTTGCAGAAAGGAGCTGTAAAGCTCAAGTATGTTCCTACAAAGGAACAAGTGGCAGATGTGTTGACTAAGCCTATGGCTCGTGTAAAGTTTGAATACTTTCAATACATGCTTGGTGTAGTCTGAAAGGACCTCTCTTGAAAGAGGGAGTGACGGTAGATGGAAGAAGGATGCAGTGGTGAGTAGCTCAGTCTAGAGTAGGGTAAGTCTAACTAGGATAGTTTGGCCCGAAAGTGTTAGTCAGACGAGGCCTGTTGATCCTAAGGGGATTAGTATGTTTGACTAGATCAGTTTAACCCAGGTGGGTTTGTAAGTCAGGAAAAGGCTTGTTGGTCCCCAGGAAGATTCATTTGTTTAACTAGGCTTGTTGGCTCGAAAGGGTTAGTAAGTTAGACAAAATGTCCAGGTGGATCTACCAGAGAACTCACCGTGATGCTGCTCCGAGATAGTTAGAGGGAAGGATGGTTGTTACAGTATTTCTATACTGTTGAGATGTGTAGTTCAGTATTGCTATATTGATGACTATTTAGCTCAATATTTTTATACTGATGGTTGTTTAGCTCAGTATTTTTATACTAATGCTTGCTTAGCTCAGTATTATTATATTGATGGCTATTGAGATGATTGATTCAACATTGATATGTTGATTGTTGAGATGTGTAGTTCAGTATTATTATACTAATGACTGTTTAGCTCAGTATTGATTACTGATGGCTGCTGAGATGATTGGTTCAGCATTGATATGTTGAGATGTGTAGTTCAATATTGTTATACTGATGAGTTCAGTATTGTTATACTGATGGTTGCTGAGATGATTGGTTCAACATTGATATGGTAATTATTGAGATGGTTGATCCAATATTGTTATACTTATGATTGATTGAGATGTATACTTCAGTATTGTTATATTGATGATTGTTGATATGTGTGCTTCAGTATTGTTATACTGATGATTGTTGAGATGGTTGCTCCAATATTGTTAGACTGATGATTGATGAGATGTGTGCTTCAGTATTTTTATATTGATAGTTGAGATGATAGTTTCAGTGTTGTTACACTGATTGTTGAGATGTGTGTTTCAATGTTATCACACTGATGATGGTTGATTGTTGAGATGATTGTTTCAATGTTATCACACCGATGATGGTTGATTGTTGAGATGTTTCATTGAGATAGTTTCAATATTCTCATACTGATGATTATTGTTTAATTGATAGCTTCGGTATTCTTACACTGATGTAGCAGGTTCAATATTCTCATACTAATGATGAGATGCTTGATAGTTTCAGTATTCCTCTACTAATGAAGCAGGCTCAGTATTTTTATACTGATGTTGATGAGATAGTTTTAGTATCTCTATACTGATGATGGTGAGGTAATTTCAGTACTCCTATATTGATATTAATGATGATGTTGCTTCAACATTTGTATGATGATGTTGATGACGTGGTTATGGTCCCAACACCTTGTGTTGATGATTTTAATGTGGTTGTGGTCCCAACACGTTGTGTTGTTGCTGATATGGTTGTGGTCTCAGCACCCTGTGCTATTAATGTTGATGTGGTTGAAGTCACAACAATTTGTGTTGATGATGATGAGGTTGTTTCAACATTTCTATGCTGATGGTGATGATGTTATCCCATCATATCTATGTCGGTAATGCAAATGATGATCTAGCACTACATATGATTTGGTTTTTAGCACTAACATGCTAATGATATTGTTGACTATTTCAGTATTTATATATTGTTGATACAGATGATGATGTTTCAGTATTCCCATACTGAAGATACAGATGATGTTTCAGTATTTACATACTGAAGATGCATATGATTGTTATTCAATATTTCTATACTGAAGATACATATGATAATGTTTCAGTATTCCCATACTGAAGATGCAAATGATGATACTTATGGTCCAGATGATTATTCTTTCAGTATTCACATACTGGAGATACAGATGATGATAGTTAAGTATTCACATACTGAAGATATAGATGAAGATGGTTCAGATGATGATAGCTCGGTATTCACATACTGAAGATGCAGATGATGATGGTTTAGATGATGATTCAATGATTACACACTGATGTTGGCAAGTAGATGATTCAGAAGATGTTGATATTATAGATGATGATTCAGTGTTTACACACTGATGCTGGCAAGTAGATGATTCAGAAGAAGATTCAGTATTCACATACTGATGTGGTAGAAGAAGATTCGGTATTCACATATTGATGTTACTAAAGAAGGTTCAGAAGATGATTCAGTATTCACATACTGATGTTACAGAAGAAGGTTCAATAAATAGAAGATGATTCAATATTCACATACTGATGCTACAAGAAGATGATCTAGAAGATGATTCAGTATCCACATACTGATACTACAGAAAATGATCTAGAAGATTATTTATTATTTATATACTGATAGAAGATAATTCAGCATGTAGAGAAGATGATTCGGTATTTACATACTGAGATGCCAGAAGATGATCCAGCTGAGATCGATGATGAAGATGTATGATGATGTTCCAAAACTTCCTATGACATATAGAGATTCACCAGTCAGTTGTACAATTGTAATGATGATTGTTGTTGATGTAGAGTACCTTCCTAATTAAGAGGGAGTGTTAAAATATTGTAACTTCGGAAGATATTATATTGTACTTTTGTTGTGTTCTCATCTGGAGATGTTATTCCTCCATTCAGAGATGTCCTTGATGTAATTGGTCATGTAAAAGTCATGAGGTAAACCCTCCATTGTAAGTTGAGGTAATAGTACCCACAGAAGTAATATATAAAATGTATTTTGAGTATCCCAAGGTAAGTTGGCTCTAATTAGGGAACCTGGCCGACATAGTTAGTTAGTTGAGGCACTCACCTAATGAATATAAATATGTGAGGCACCTCTCTCATTTGGAAATATCCTACACTCAAGTATTGTGATGGAGAGAGAGAGAAAGATTCTACTGTGCAAGATGAGCAACTATCTTGTTGCTGGGGTTTTACACTGTCTTGGTCGAATTCTATACTGAGGAAGTTTTGTGGGGTTTTCTCCCTTATGGTTTCCGCGAGGAAAATCTCTGTGTTCTGTTGTGTTATCTTGTGTTGCTGCATTTGTCTTTCTTTCAGTGATCCTTTGCTTATGGTTATGATGTTATGATGTTAAATGTATTAGATCTTGTATAACCATTAAAAATATAACATTAAGGAGGGTATGGTGCAAGCTCAACATACACCATGGGATGATATGGAAAAAGTATGGGAATGGTTAAGGAAAAAGCATGACTAAAAGTTATGATGGACAAAAAGTTTTGTGGGGAGACCTTCACAATGTATTTGTAGGATGATCCAAGGTTTTCTTGCCCATGGTATTGACCCATGTTTTTTCATAGTGTATGCTATTTATCGATGGTTTTTGACCCATTCTCCTTTTAGGGTTTTTTGGTCCTTTTTGGGAGGATGGGGTTGCATTGCAATAAATTCCCATATTCCCTGTATTTATGGGTAAAGGAATAATAATGCTTTGGAACAATCTTGGTGTAATTTAATTGTGAAGGTCAAGATGAAGGGAATAATTGTGGGACTATGATGTATAATTATGGTTTGTACCATAGAGAGCTATGTGGACAATTGTTTGGTGTTAACAGATTGCCCCCTGATGTGTGAGGGCATGAAATCATCGTATGGTCAACATACATCATAGGATCAAGGGAGAAATGGTGAAAATAGTAGAGAAACTGAAGAAGACTGCGAAGGAGTGGAGTTTCCTCATTCGAACAATAGTGGCTTTGGATTTGTATTACTTCTCAAAAATGGATGAGGTACATATAATCTTAGACATATATATGGACAAGGTAGGCATACCCATGCTCATATCAATTTCTCAATATACAAATAGGGATCAATACTAAAATAATGGAAGTCGATCAATACATACAACTAGAAGTACATAATGGTGGCCTCAATGGGAGGTTGAATACAAATACTGATTTGAAGAACTGGTACACATAAATAATGGAATTCTCTTGGAATGCAATATCATAATAAATGATGCTCTGTTGAATCTGAAGGTGTACACAATTGTATGGACTCAATGATTGAGAGTCAAAATATTTGAGGTACAATAAATGACATCTGATACTGTAGATATACGAAAGCATGATACTGAGGGGCTTCCGAACACTGTCGCCAACGTAGCCCAGATATCACAAGGGACATGAAATTGTATGGGTCCCAAATAGACTCACCAATGTGATAGAGTTAAGTGAAAACTGGGGTTTTCGACCAAATAATAAAGGAACCAATACCCTATACGAATCTCAATGGTGTGATAAGGTAGCTGAAGTCGAGCACGTGAGACACAACCAACCCAAAAGGAACTTAGGACTCATTTCAAGTGGTCCAAGGAACTCATCAATGAGGTCTATGAAACCAAAATACAGGGACCTCTAGGTGTATCCTCTAGAATAAATGTGTTTACATCTATAGAGGGAGACCTGCAACAACCAAGGAAATGAGGTTTCCTTGATAGAAGCGCGAGGGGGATGACCAGAGATATGGAACAATGATGGGATTAAGACACTGAAGGGGGAACAGGGGTAGGAGAGTACAGTGGAATCGAAATTTCTTTATTTAGAGTATAATGATAGGGCTGAACTGACAGCAAATGATACTGACTCATGGGGATGGAACCGTAGTTATGGAATTGGGGAGATGACTGCAATGGGAGATACTTGGGGAAATAACTAGACAAGGGGTATCGACGGGAGCCTCATTGTAGAGTACTCTAAACAAAGGTGACCCAATGGGGGAAATATTCCATAATGGGAGACTATATGCAATATATGTGGGCACCAAAAGACACCATTTGGGTCTTGTTTATAGTTTAAGGAGCTCGAAGAAGGGATAAAATTATGCTTAGTATGACACTATCTTGTGGATTTTTATCGAGCCCAAGATGGTAAATGATCGATGGTATTTTCATGTTTAGAGAGTCTAAAAACATGAAGAAGACTACAGTGGGGTTTATTTTTCTTATAGTAGTCTCCTAAGTCCAAAAAAGGATAAAAGTGTACAAAGGAGAGCTCTCCCTACCGAAAAGGAGCAGAGACGCTTCTTTTTTGTAGGTAGTCCAACCAAGCCGAAAAATGTTAAACCTATACTGATTGAACGGTCATTCAAATACTTTTACAAGCATGAATGAAACCAAGTTTGCTCAGTAACCTTTTCATTATAAGAGGGTTGGAAAAGAGCTTAAATACAACCCATAAGTGCACTTTTTCATAAGTCACGGTCCCAATGTCCAAAAAAGCATAAAAGGATACAAGGGGAATTGTTCCTAGGTAGAAGGTGATAGGGTGGTCATTTTCTTCAATTAGTCTACATAGTCCAAAAAGGGGGATAAACAAGGCCACATAGATGCCCTTTCATATACTTAACGAGTGTGAAAGGAAGCAAGTGTGCTCGACAATCTTTTCATTTTTTAAGGACTTGAAAAAGAGCTTAACAGAAACTCCGTAATGGTCAGTCAAGAAAGGAGGAATTGTTCGATGTACCGAAAGAAATGATGTTGGGATCAACTAACAGGGAGGAAAAATAACAAAGGAACATTGGTAGGGCCTCCTTGCGGGACGGTGAATGGTGGTATAATACCATAGAATTTGCAATATAGATGGAGTGGAGGGCTCATGAACATGCCAATACATAAGGGGTTCGATTTTCCTGGTGGCATGCAAATTGAGGTAACTCTAGGAAATGGCCCTAAAAAACATAGGGAAAGCATGAGAAATGAGGCCCATAAGTGGAGAGAGGGCGGAAAATCGAACCCGATGGTGCAAACGGCGTGAAAACGGACATCAGATGGTATAGGGAAACTAGGCCTTAAGGGCATTAGGAAACAAAGAGGTTAAGGAGCTATGCGGGTAAGATAGTTTTTAACTTTGTGGTGTTCAAAAGGAGTTGACCAAATGAAGGCCTCTAAACAAGGGGGGACCACATGACACATGTCATTTTCGTTGTTCAGTGTTGAGTTGGAGTGGAGGACCCCAGAGAAAAGTTGTTGATTTCTTCCAATTGGACCAAAAGTTTTCCTATTTGTGAGTTGCAGGTAAGAGCCTCACCTAGCCCATCATTTTCAGTGGTTTAGTTTTGGTTTTTTCTCATTCTGGGGGCCTTGATCGAGCTCGAAGGGTTTGTGGGTCCGGGTTGCATTTTTCAAGGGGAAATGCGCAACCCAGGTCACACCTATCGGGAAGACAAGCGCAACCTAATCGCACCTATCAGAGAGATAGGCACGACCTAGGTCACACTTGTTCAGGAGACAAGCGTGACCCAAGTCGCACCTATCAAGCGTTGTTGCGTGACTTGGGTCGCACAAAAAGGCATGACAGGAGCGACCTATAACAAAATGGAAAATTTTGTTGAACTAGGTCTAATAGGGACTTTGTGGATGTGCAGGATGCCTCGAGTTGGATGGTGAGAGTGAGACATCAAGGACCTCAAAAGTAAAGCTACTGTTGAACAAGCTAATGATATTTCGGGATATATATTCAAAGTGCTTCATCATACAGGGTGAGAAGCTAGACATCACCCTCCGAGACATGTACTTTTTGACAGGCCTTCCATTGTTGGGCGTCATCGGTGATCTCACCAAAACTCCTGAGGGGTGCGTTGACGGATGACTTGTGTGTCAGGAATTGTTATGCCATGGATTATGTGCATGTGTCAAACATATTGGTGTGTGACATCGAGACTCTAGAGACTTGTGCAGTGGCAGCGACAGTGTTTCAGATACTGGGATCGAAAGGTCCTCAAAAGATCATAGGCAGCTAGTTACTAATGGTCGAGAGTGTGCTGAGGGGCACCTACTATGGATGGGCCTAGATCTACTGGACAACGGTTTGACGTGGGTTGAAAAAAGCTAGCTTAGCGGATAGGAATTTCTACTTCCCATCCTTTTGGTGTTCATTCTTCTTTGATCAACTACCGACACTGCAATTGCATCTGTTAGTGCGCGATGGGGGACCTTGCAAGCCTCATATGATTTGATGGTTCGAGATGATGATTAGGGAAAGAGGCGACTTGGTGGGTCATTTATTCACCCAAAATATTTTTACACAGTGGCAGCGACTTCTTATCCTCCTATAGGACTATCCATATGATGGGATGGACTACTGGGGAGATATGGAGATGCCTTGACCTCCAGGATGGGTTTGGGGACCTGATAGCATGTATACATGACTCTTTGTAGTTTTAGTCATATATATATTACTAGATTAGCGATATCTAGATCATACATGTGATATATATTGATGATATATTATGTGCATGTGCAGACATGGAACCACACCCTCCAACAGGATACCAATGACACAGGGACAAGGTGGAGGGGTTAGATCCACCTGCTCACTAGCAGAGGTGACATCAGAGTGCTATATTAGACTCACTACGGCTAGATGTGGATCGACTATAGAAGGGGGTCATCGACGATGGGTGGAAGTACCTAGAAAATGATCTGATCATCACATGCTAGAGAGCTCCTCCAAAGTGGATCTCTTTGATGAGGAGGATCATGGTTACTGCTAAGTATGCTAGAGCGGTGGCACAAGGGGATGCGCTGATGGAGGAGGAGAGCTCAAATGAGGAGGAGGACACAGAGTTAGAGGAGGATGACTCAGACTAACATCTTGTGATGTTTCCCCCAATGCATTTGAGTATGCAAATTTTTATATGATATGCTTGATCAAATGAGAAAACCTGTAGAGCTTCTCCTTTTGTACTGAATATGATGATATGATATGAATGCACGTGGATGCATTTTTTTGTATTTTTATGGGTTTTTATGAGTATCTTGTTATGATGATGACTATGCATATATGATGCATATAACATATACATGCATGACTGTATGATGATGAATGATGCAATTTATTTTTTATATGCGATGATTGATGTGCCACTCTATAACGTCATTAACCAGTTGGTCTGCTAAACTATTGAGACTTCTAGGAACATGCATGAATGAAATGGATTTGAAATGTCTAACCAAGTGTCTAGTGCACATGAACTTTCTAAAGAGGCAGGGATCACGTACCCGGTAGTAGTTATTCAACTGGGCGATAAGCAGTTAGGAGTCTAAGAAGACATCAAGGTGTCAAATACCCAAGTCAAGGGCGGCAGTCAAGAGACTAGAGACACTGTTGTACTCAGCTTAGTTGTTGGTAGCAATACCAACACACATTCCGTCAATATGGATCAACTCATGTGATGGAGAGTAAATGACCCATGTAGTCGAGGCGAGATTAGGAGACCATCTACTTGGACCATCAGCGAAACCGACATATGAGGGAAAGGTAGGATCCATATAGAACAACTAAGGAAACAAATTGTGAGACTCGTGGTAAAAACGATGCAAAAAAAGAAAGAAAAACTATGATACAAGGGTATATGTGTTGGTTGACTTAGGCATAGAATCTCTTGAGGTAGATCCTGTTGCGAGGATTCTTCAAGAGGCAACCGTCAGAGTCACTGAGGAGGTATGCCCCCTTGTCGAGGCATCGATGGATGACATAAGGGGCACACCACTTGAATTCGAGCTTCCATTTTCCAGTCTTATCATGGGCTTGGTCATAAATGAGGACGAGGTACCCCTCGTGAAAGGTGCGAGGGTGGATGTGGAAGTCATAATGGGACTTTGACCGGGTCTTAGCTGCTTCGATCATTTGAAGAGCAACGCCACGGTTTTTTTTCAACGATGAAGTATAAAGTAGAAACTCGATGGCAAGGCAGAGTGATGGAATCTGGCATTCAATGCTAAGAACCAACTCCACATCGTGGACTAAGTGAAATGGGGCAAAATTGGTGGTGGTTTCAAGGATCGTTTCCTCATGACAAAAGTGGTGCCTGGATATATCAGAGGGATATTCCACGATCGATGAGGGGGAAGGATGTCTAGAAGTGGAGATCATATGGATGTTGCTGTTAGTGTCTGAGGAAGAGGTCGGAGGGTTGATTTCCTCGAGGACAGTGATTTCGGACTCACAAGAGTGCTTGCAAAGTGTCACGAGGAGAGACCGGTACTTGGGCAGATTTGAGTAATGATGGGAATAATGACCATATAGGCCACACATTACACCCGAGTGGTTTGTTCATAGAAATTTGTTTTTAATTGCAGGGATGGTTTATACATTTACAACTGGAGCGTTGTTGGTCTCGACTACCGTGGACATCGCATAAAGCACAAGTAGGAGGTGGATGTGGTTTTGTCGGGGATTTTGGTGCCTTGCCCCTAGTCTTCGTGGGAGGAGGGGGGGCGGAAGTAGTAGTAGAGGAAGTCAGTTGTGTACCAAGAGGTGGGTGTGACACCGTCTCAATAGGTTGGACTAGTGTCAACACAATATGTGGTGTCGGTAGGAGGGTGGGTGGATCAAGGTACCACACAGGAATACCCAAAGTGAATCATGGAAGGTTGAGAGTAGCCAAGATTGGCTTACTCATAATTCCAGAAGGTGTAAAGAGGAAGGGGATCGTGTGTATAGGGAATGAACCCCAATAATTCCCTCGGGCCTGTAGTTGGGGTTGCGGTTGAGGTTGCGAGGGGGTCAGAAATTTACCGGATGTGATAGAGCACAAATACGATATGTCAGTCGTCGAAGGGGGAGGTGGTAGGGACAAAAAGGTGTTCGTTAAAGGGGCACCAATAAACAGCCCTAAACCAAAGATAGATAGGGAGGGGATGGATATGATGTCAATGGTGGTGTCAATAATAGGGAGGACATGCTCCAGGTGGTCAGTCCTTTAGGATCGTAATACGTCAATTGGTCAATAATCATGATCTTCCCATCATAGGGGAACATCAAGAGTCGAAAAATGGTAGAAGCAATGACTCACATTGCATACATGTAACTGTGTCCAAGGAGGAGGTTGTAATTGAGTTGGGCGTTAACAACCACGATGTCAATCAACACGGTTTTTCTGACTAACTCAATAGGGAAATTCAGGAGAACGCCTTGTGGTTGAGAAACACAACCACCGTTAGCATGGAGGGCGGTGGTTGAGGGTTGAAGGGTTGGGGATCTAAGTTTCTTCCCAACAAATATTGACATAACGCAAGTGGATGCACTCTCATCGATGATGCATCGATGAATGACCAAATTTTGAACAATGATCAGAACCTATAAGGCTATGGATGATGGCATTCGGGGTTCTCCTTGATCTAGGGCAAAAGTGATAAACCTAGAATCAGATGGGTTGACGACATCTAGAGCAGATAATAAATCTTTGTGTTGCGAAGGAAAAGTTCTTAAGACTTCCACAACGGACATGGAAGAGGGATATTGAGCCAAGTCGTCGACAATACTATAACTAAGAGTGGCTCTAGTAGTGGGGTTGTTCACGACACAACATAAAGGGAACCAAGGGACTTTAGCAGTCCCATTTTTGGGTCGTCTCGGTAAATGTAAGGACATATCGAGAGTGGTGGAGGTAGATGTCATGGAGGGATTAATGGTTTCTGTGGTGGATCCATATTGGTTTCATTGAGTCTCTAATTTGACATCATACGATAATGTCATAAGATGATGGACACCAGGATCGATGGGTTGACCCGCAAAAGTGGTTGCGGTATTTTGTGGTACCAAGGGTTGGGTTGCAACCATTCCTTGAATTGGTAATGAGTTCTACAACGCCATAGGCGAAGGACCATGTGGGGCTAGGTTTGGTTGTGTTGGAGCGATCACATTGGGGTCACGTTGATTATCAGCTTGTAAAGAGGGACATAATCGATTCATATGGGGGCACTAATGTGTATAATGGTCGTAAGTATCACAAATGGTACACAGATGGTTAGTCCACAACTAAGGGTTCTTATCAGGTCGAGGTGAACGTTGGGGGTTCTGTGCAGGGGGATTGGTTTTGTTGTTATTTAGAGGGTTGGGTTGTTGGACACCTCCTTGAGGTTGGTTGTTTCCTCGGTTCCTACCTCTCTGTTGTCTTCCCTACCCCTGTTGGTTATTGGGGGTGGGTTGATTAGGGAGGTTTTGTTGAACGTAGACTTGTCCTTAAGGAATAGGAGGAGTTGGGGTCGAAGTAGATGTAGGTTGCACAGGGGTCTTAACTACCAAGCTTGACTAAGGGGGGACACATACAAGGAAAAGAGGACCACAAAACAAACCATAGGGCTGTAAGTAATCAAATATGGAAGGAAATAGTCAGGGAAGGGGTAGAACACATACAAGGGGTCTGGAAAGGGTCTCAAAACACCTCAAAGAGCTAGACAAACCGTGGGTCGCACATGTTAGCGAAGCAGGTGCAGTCAGGGTCACACATAATTGTAAAACAATCGTGACTGAGATGAAAAATCAACAGAAAAACTTAGGTCACACTAAAGATGAGTTTACGCGCGACAAGTCACACTAAACTGGGTCACAGTAGCGACCGAGATCACTCCGAAAACCTAAACAAGTGCAATATAGAGTTTAGGTCAATATCACACTTATTGAGGCAAAAGGAATGACCCGAGTCACAACTTTCTGTCAGATAGGTGTGATCCGATTGTAACTGGATTTTTTTTAAGGAAAAATTGTCGGCTAGGGTCGGGGTGGGGGTCATGAACTGTGATAGGACTAGTTTGGATCTGCCGCCGCAGGGGGGTCAAATATGTGATGGCTGAGGGTACTCAAGTAGAACAAACCAACAAAAAAACCTACAAAAATAGATATCAAAGGGCATATATCCAATGGAAGTGCCAAAATTGTAGTGGGGATTTCTCCCTACTACTTGCAAAAGCACCTACATTAGATCAACCAGATCTAAGGGTAGAGTTCATGGTGCAAGGGATATCTCAACCTTGACTTACAACAAGCAATAACAAAATATTTTTTGAAATTTTATATTTTTTATCTAACTAATGAAACAAAAGAACAAACATACCTTTCATTTGGGCCACTACAGTGGTTTGAGGAAATGGTCCGTAGGATCCCACGATCCTGGTCTCCGATCTTCTTCATCAATGGTTGTCAAAGGAAAAATTATGTGAATGGTTGAGGAAAAAACGTGATAGAAGTTATCATGGACAAAAAGTGTTGTGGGGAGACCTTCATAATGTATTTATAGGACGATACAAGGTTTTCCTACCCATGGTTTTTCATAGTGTATGGTATTTATCCATGGTTTTTGATCCATTCTCATTTTAGGGTTTTTTTGTCATTTTTGGGAGAATGGGGTTATGTTGCAATAAATGTCCATCTTCTCTGTATTTACGGGGGAAGGAATAATAATGTCGTGGACCAATTTTGGTGGAATTTAATTGTGAAGGTCAAAATGAAGGGAATAATGGTGGGACTATGATGTATAATTATGGTTTGGACCATAGAGAGCTATGTGGACATTTTTTTGGTGTTAACAAGTTGTAGCTCTAGAGTATGAAGAGACATATTGGAGATCTTCTTCAATGAGAACTTGATTTGGGACAAATTCTTCAATGGCTTCTTCAATTAGAACTTGATTTGGGACAAGTTCTCCAAAGTCTTATGAATCAAGGATGCACGGAGTAGAAATTGTTGAAAGTGCATACATGCAATTAACTTTCTTTAATTTGACAACTTTCTTATTGCACTCCTTCTCTTCATTTTCTTCAAAAATATTTTTGTACCCCCAATCTTGTTTTTTATGTGGTCCTTTATTGCAGTAAGGACACCATGGTTGCTCCTCTTCGGTCTTGCCATCATCGGAGTCGAAGTCTTCATGAGAAAAACTTGGTTTGTGCTTATTTTTTCCCTTGTATGGGGGATTTTGTTTGCTTGCGCTATTCTTCCCTTCATTTGTTGCAAGTGCATGCACCTTTGATGTCTTTTGGGGGGCCATTTGTGAAAGTTTATTTTGCTCTTAAAGGATGGAACCATAAAAAACATCCAAAGTAGACATTATGTAGGAGGCTCTGAGAGCCAATTTAGTAGAATGGAAAACAAAAACAAAGATACTATAATTAGACCGAATTTGGAGAGAATAGAGAATATTGTTTGTGAGTCATCCTTCTTGATTCTACACATCTTTAGCTACAAATGAACTGATTTGAACTTGGTGAAAAACTCTTGAATAGAGTCAAAATCACTTAGTCTCGAGTTCATGAGTTCCACCCCCAATTGATGGCCCCTCATTTAATCTCGTGTTCTGAAGAAGGTGGGCAATGTAGTCCAAAGTTCATTTGGAGTCTTATTGGCTTCAATGTGATAGAGTAGATTTGGAGAAATTGAATAACAAAGCAATCCGGATGCTTCAACCATTCTATTCAAGTATTTATACTTTTCAATTGTTGAATTTGGTTCCACCTTTGTTTCCATTATGATTCGATAGAGCCCCTTCATCCTCGAGAGCATTTCTACTCTTGATTTCCATTCATAATCATTAAAGAGGGTTAGAACATGTTGAAGAGAAAGGAGATCCATGGTTGCAAAGAGCTCTTTGATGGCTGTAAAAGCCTTTCTTCAACATGCACAATATTGGTCCTTGAAAAAAAATCACTAGAGCATTGACTAGTTTAGCACCCGTGTGACTCTAATACCATGTAAAACTTGAGCATGTAGATCTAGGCACTAATACAAGAGAGATATACTCCGAAAAATAGATCAATAATTAGTTATACATGCAACAAATGTATTAACATTAATCATCACATAAAAAGATAGAACATATAATAAAAAAAGAATGATGTATTTCATTGAGCATTAATGAATGAAGGTGAACGGTATTTATAGCAATGCAATTCAAATTAGGTCAGGAGGCTATTCAAATTGCTCATGCAGTGCATGAGGTGCTAGTGCGACTTAACTAGAGCCAAAGACCCTAAATTAGCCATGCACACTCACCTAATTGAGTTACACTAACCCAAGATTCCCTGATCACAAGTTTTGACTGAGTGTACATGCAACTGACTGTATGTGCATGCAAATCCTTAAAATCTCTCAATTGGGGCGCTAATGACCAAAGAGGGTTAGTTATGGTCAATGAAGACCTAGATTAGTAGAGCGCATCTACTCCTCTACTAGTTAGTCACATTCGGTCACTCCTAAACTCAGGGAAAAGCTCCCCAAATCAAGGAATGCACCCCAAAACTAAGAATGCATGTGAAGAATGACTCATATGGTCAATTTAGATAAGGTTTGGCCCATTGGAATCATCCATTCATAATAACTACGGTTGTTTACTCTAACATAATAAGAGGTTATAAAAAATTAAAATCAATTAAATAACCTAACCTTTAAAAACATTCAAATATTCAAATGAAAATAAAGTATATATACCCCTTAAACTATGTAGTAAATCGTTTGCATAGCATACCCCTGTATCCCTAGCCCCACAAACATGTCTATTACATTTTACCACATCATATTTTCTATTGTATTCCTTTACGCAAGTAAAGCAATGGATATCTTTGACATAAATATCCCCTTTGAAATTTTGTCGGTCATCTCCACCCATAGACCCCACACTTCTTACTCCAAATCTGATTTTAAGCTCTAAAATTCAACTTATTTGATTTTTCTTGGATGAAACTTTATTTTAATTGTTTTATTTTATTTTTTTAATATTAATTTGAAGCTTCTAGATATCGTTTGGGCCATAAAGTTTGCACTCACGGCTAAATAAATACAGACTACCTTCCTCTGAAAAAAAAAAAAATACAGACTACCCTTCTTATGTTTTTCATATTTTCGCCAAATTTTTTTTCTTGTTGCGATCCGTGCGATACGTTCAGAGATCTCTTATTTACAGGTATGGTATCTTGATCTTCTCTGAATTTTCATTCAATTTGGTTAAATTTTGGCAGATGTAAAGTATGTTTTCCCGTAATATTTCGGTTTTGCATGGATTTTATTAGGATTTGGTATGTTAGCTATGGCTGAGCTTGTTTTGGGTATCTGTACCTTATAATCTCGGGGTATTCCTTTGACAGTTACCGCTTGTCACAGATTAATAGTGTTTCGTTGAAGAGAATCAATGGTTGTCGTTTTTGTGAGAAATTTTGTAATTCGCTGATAATATAGGCATTTTATGGGTTTTGTCGGATTAAATTCTTTTGCCATGTCTGAAATCTGTTAGGGTTTATGTGTTTTATGGTTTTCTGTTAAGTGTTTAGGCTTTGGTGTTTAACCTTGTAATGCCTTCCACTCCTTTGCCGTTGAAGTTTTACTTGATGTCCAGTTAGGATATGACTGTTAAATTATTAATTCCCGCGGATATGTCAGTTTTATGGCTTTTGATGGTGTACAGATAAGACATGTTTGACATTCGTTGGGGATTTCGTGAATCTTTCGTCGGTTCCTTTTAAAAAGTGTCCTTAATTTTCTGTAAAGCTTCGAGCTTTATAGATCTGTGTTTGATCTAAATTCGAGATTTATTGCTATGTGATGTTTCAATTTTGAGCTTTGGTTTCCTCGATATTTTGTCAGGGTTGTAATGTTGTTTAGATATTTTCAGATACAAGATATCGCTATTTGTGCTGCCGTATAAAGCTTTTCTATCGATCACTGCTTGTGTTGACTCCGTTATTCCTGCTATATATATGTTTTGGTAATTAAATGATTTCATTGGATTTGCAGGTATTCTTCATTAGCTACAAATACCTTCATTAGCTTTATCCCAATTTGAAGATGCAGATCTTTGTCAAAACCCTCACTGGTAAGACGATCACTCTCGAGGTCGAGAGCTCTGACACCATTGACAATGTAAAGGCTAAGATCCAAGACAAGGAAGGCATCCCCCCTGACCAGCAACGTCTGATATTTGCTGGAAAGCAGCTAGAAGACGGCCGAACACTTGCCGACTACAATATACAGAAGGAATCCACCCTGCACCTTGTCCTCCGTCTGAGAGGTGGCATGCAGATCTTCGTCAAAACCCTCACCGGCAAGACGATTACTTTGGAAGTTGAGAGCTCAGACACCATAGACAACGTGAAGGCCAAGATACAGGACAAGGAAGGTATTCCCCCTGACCAGCAACGTTTGATCTTTGCCGGAAAGCAACTCGAAGATGGCCGAACCCTTGCCGACTATAATGTTCAGAAGGAATCTACCCTGCATCTCGTCCTCCGTTTGAGAGGTGGGATGCAGATCTTTGTCAAAACCCTCACTGGTAAGACGATTACTTTGGAAGTTGAGAGCTCGGACACCATCGACAATGTGAAGGCCAAGATCCAGGACAAGGAAGGCATTCCCCCCGACCAGCAACGTTTGATCTTTGCCGGAAAGCAGCTTGAAGATGGCCGAACCCTTGCCGACTATAATATTCAGAAAGAATCCACCCTGCATCTCGTCCTCCGATTGAGAGGTGGCATGCAGATCTTTGTCAAAACCCTCACTGGTAAGACGATTACTTTGGAAGTTGAGAGCTCGGACACCATTGACAATGTGAAAGCCAAAATCCAGGACAAGGAAGGCATCCCCCCTGACCAGCAGCGTTTAATTTTTGCCGGAAAACAGCTCGAAGATGGCCGGACTCTTGCTGACTACAATATCCAGAAGGAGTCAACCCTGCATCTCGTCCTGCGTCTAAGAGGTGGTATGCAGATTTTTGTGAAAACCCTCACCGGCAAGACGATCACCTTGGAAGTTGAGAGCTCGGACACCATTGATAATGTCAAGGCCAAGATCCAGGACAAGGAAGGCATTCCCCCGGACCAGCAGAGGCTCATTTTTGCTGGCAAGCAGCTGGAGGATGGTCGGACGTTGGCCGATTACAACATTCAGAAGGAATCAACCCTGCACCTTGTTCTTCGTTTGAGAGGTGGTATGCAGATTTTTGTCAAAACCCTAACAGGGAAGACTATTACATTGGAGGTGGAGAGCTCTGACACAATTGATAACGTGAAGGCGAAGATTCAGGATAAAGAGGGAATCCCTCCAGACCAGCAGAGGCTGATTTTTGCTGGTAAGCAGCTGGAAGATGGACGGACTCTCGCTGATTATAACATCCAGAAGGAGTCTACTCTGCATCTGGTGCTCCGTCTTCGTGGTGGCGATTTTTAAAATTTGAAGATATTAGTATTTTGCGATTACTTAGCAGGCTAGTAGGTTATGAACATTTCTGTATGTATTTCTGTGTTTATTGAGTTCTGTATTGGTTTGTATTCCCATTTGTGCTGTCTGTTGAAGCCAACACTGGTGTGCTGGCTTGTATTGTGATACTCCCCGAGTATTGTGATATTTCCGTGAAATATTAAGATTTATATTATTCGAAGGTATGCATTTTTAATATCATGGCGCAGTTACAAGATCTTCGTTGTTATTGTTTTTCGCTTTGAAATGTATCAATTGAATCCCTATCTTAGTTTGAAATGTATCATTTGATTCCCAAACTTACTTTCTGAAGTTTCAGTTGGGGTTTAAACTTCTTTTCTCAGATATTTAGTTTAGGGTTCTGAGGCTCTTGAATTTTAGTTTGTGAATGATCAGATTGCTAAAATTATTTATTTTTCTTAATATTGAGATGGTTCACTGATTGGTAGGAATATTATCGTTCACTGATTGGGAGCAAGACTATCTATATTTTTTTGTTTATTTCTATATGATTCTTACAAGCATGTAAGTTTTGAGTAATGATTGTCTATATAAGATTTGTGTGAAACTTGTTTATCGTTTTCTAATTCCATTTGAATATTTTATTGTTTAGATTTAGATTTCGATGTAGAGGGCTTACAAGGTTATTTAGCTCTAGTTCAACTAGACCAAGCCCGTACTTAATTTCCTCGGTGAGTACTTAATTTGATTTCGGAACCTCTGCAAATTAAAGTCCCAGCCAACAAGTTCTTTAACACGGTTCTCTAGCTCTAGTTTAACTAGATACAATATATGAACTAGATCAAACATATTTCTAATTGCTTAGTCTTCCAAAGCAGGCAAAATCTTGTTACTTGATCTTTTGTAGAAAAAAGATCTAAATTTTGGAAGTGCTTGTTTAATCCGATTCAGTCTTATTTGGAGGAATCAGTCTTCGTAATGAATTTGATGAGATGTCTTTTTGATTTCTAATGGCCAATGCCAGGCTTTCCAAGTTTTCACATGGAAGGACAATAAAAAGTTGTAGGGTCTCCAAGCTGTGTATTTTAAGTGGATGCCATAAACGATATTCCCGACTATATTATTTTTAAAATTTTATAATACTATATCGATAGTTGGAGGTTGAAATTACTATCGGGACGAGTATTCTATGAGTTTTCTGTTGCCGTTTTGTTCTGGATTCTGATCCCTGGATTCTGATTCCTGGATTCATAATTTTCCTTCAATGACATGGTTTTCGAAGAATGAGTTTAATTTATCTTTAGACTTTCCTGGTAATGAGACTTTATTCATGATGTTTCATGGCCGGCCTATTTTGTCCCAAGAAGTGACCTTGTTTCACAGTGCAGTAATTTTAATTGCATCTGGTGTTACATCCAAACTTTACAACCATCACCCCAGGTTTGAGCCTTCAGATGTAATTCCAATCAAATATGTTGACACTCTGCCAGAAGATAATAGAGTAGATGCTGCCATGACCATGACTATGAATATGAATCATTTCATGCAAACTTTTGGTGCTTTCTTTTTTCGATGCTGTTCTCTGTTGTGCCCGATCGTTTGCCACCGTTGCTGATGGCCTATTTGGAGAACATTATACCAGTGCCACAGCATTAATTGCTCTGGAGAACATTATCCCAATGCCACAGCATTATCCCTTGTATCTAAAAGTCCATGCTTAATATTTTTTTGTTTGCTTTTCTAAATAGAATAAAACTTATTATTAATGTTTTATTTTTTTTATATTTAAGCTGATAGGCATTTTTCTGTGAGGTCCGCTTTGAAAAAAATGGATGGATTTTGTTGTCTATCTAGGCAATCATATTTCACCGCATGGCTTCTACCTCATCCGCTGGTTTTGCTTTTAATATTTTTTTGTTTGCTTTTCTAAATAGAATAAAACTTATTATTAATGTTTTATTTTTTTTATATTTAAGCTGATAGGCATTTTTCTGTGAGGTCCGCTTTGAAAAAAAATGGACGGATTTTGTCGTCTATCTAGGCAATCATATTTCACCGCATGACTTCTACCTCATCTGTTGGTTTTGCCAAACTTGTACGGATTTTGTCGTCTGCCTAGCCAACCATATTTTACCGCGTGGCTTCTTCCTGATCTGTTGGTTTTGCTAGTGTCCGCTCATATGCCCACTGGGTTGTTGGTGTTCCTTTCATTCAATGTATTCTATCTATTCAACTGTTACATTCAATTCTCTCTAGGCTAGGAGAGGCTTTGGCTTGGCTTAGTGGATGACTCTGCCTCTTCAACTTGGAACCCATGGAGCAGCAAGGGGCTGAGCAAGTTCCAGGATTTCATCTTCGTCCTTGCAATGTTTTACTGTATTGACCGTGGGAAGAAAATGCTGGTACACGCGCCATGGGCCACTGAGCTGCATCTCTGTTTGAATCGGGCGAGGTTGGGCTGAGGCCGCTAGGATGGAACTAGACATGCCTATTAGCAAGAAGAATTAGAGTTTGTTTGTTGACTGTCCGGCAGGTCTGTCCAACCCATTCAAATTCTTCCTCCCCGCAACGAATTTCATTCAAAGGCATACGCTCAGGCTTGTGATGGTTCTTTTGTGCTCTATATCGGTCTCCAAAATAGTGGATTGAACAACCATTTTGGAAAACTTTGGCCAAATTAGTTAGTCAAGGTGCCCTTTTGATTTTTCTGATAATTAGTTTTGTGTCATTTGTGGTTTCTCTTCTATTCAAGATTTCTGGGATAAAACCCTTCTTTAAAGCTGAAAATTCAGAGAAAATATTCTTTGAGCAAGATTCATCGGAAAAATATTCCTAGATTAAAATTAAATTATCCAGAGAAACCATTTATTTCCTCCCCTCAGAGAGCTCTGGGCTGAAAATCTTGTGTCGTGGATTGGTGTGTAGCGAAGTCTGGTATCTTTGATTCAAACTCACAGGATGCTGTGGACTATGCATGTGGGATTGGAGGTGTCGACTGTACAGCAATTCAACAAGGTGGCTTGTGCTATAACCCAGATAGTGTTGCTTTTCATGCTTCCTATGCTTTTGACAACTACCACAAGAAGAATGGCATGGCCACTGGTACTTGTAACTTTGATGGCAATGCAGCGGTGACTACTCAAGATCCAAGTAAGCTATATGCATTATGCCCATATGCTGAGTCTGCTGTTTTCCCATTGTTTTTGTCTGCATTACTGGCTCATCTAACCTACCCACTATAGTCTTTAGAAAATTGTTCCACAACGCAAACTTTCCATTGTTAATCTGTACAAAGTATGGACTGTTGAGCATTTGCCTTCTCACCTGCACTGATAGAGGAAGTCCTGAAATTATGAAGTTGGCATTTCTTAGCATATGCTTGCACCCGGATTCTCTCACTATCAAACATTCTTCTGAAAACACTCTCACAAGTTCTGATTCAAGCGCCTGCTCTTCTTGTTTTGCGATTTTTAACTCCTTCGCATAAGGTAATGTAGCACCTTGTTCACAGCTGAAAAAATCAGACAAGGCTGTAAGATAACAACAATCGTGTGTCATGGATTGCATTAATGTTGCATGAGTATGGCTTGTACGCTAGCCTGTTGGGATAATGTGATTACAACACATCAATAAAATCAAATACAGCGCATCCATGTCAGCCAAATATTTATAATAAAAACAAGACGCAACTGACTGGTAATAGCTGCTTATTCCATGACCCAATTCCTGTCTTATGGATTAGACAAGAGGCACCACGAATCATACAAGAGGTGTTTTTTAATTTATGATAGGAAGCTAAATTATGAACAGAGGTTTTGTCACGTCCCCGTCCCTCCGACCGGCGAAGAGGACGCGACCATGGAGTTAACCATCCGGGCTAAGAGCCTCATGAACATGTGAAAGCATAAAATGCTAAAACAGAATGCTGAAATAAAACGATTTGAACTAGAACATGCACAGATGCAAATTGTTTATCATATGCAGCGGAAACATCACACATTCATACATCATTCATTCAACATGTTCATCATAATCATTAACAGAAATATGATTGTAGAAGTAAAATAACAAGATTACTTATCTTATCAAGAACTCGTTCCTCAACCAGCTACGTCGCTGCAACGTTCCACCCAACAATAGGCCAGCGTGCTCCTTAATCTCTCAGCGACGCTGCCACCCCCGAGCTGGGCATGATTCTCCAAGGAATAAGGGAACAAGCAGGCTTACACATAGCCAAGGATACACAAAACACAGCGAAGCCAACACAGTTGGGTTTATCAGGCCATCCAGGAGTTGGGAAAGGCTAAATGCTAAGCCGGTGAGCTCATCACAGAGCCAAGAACACCTACACCAGAGCTAGCCTGGCTTCTAAGACACCCACACACACCCAACACAAGGAATCAGTCCCTTCTCTGCTACACAGTGCCTCAGGCCCTGTATTCCCTTCCAGGGCTATTCAGGGGCTGTGGAGAAGAAAGCCAGCCCTCTAGCCCTGTCTGTGTGGTTTCCAGCCACCAGGTTTATCAAGCAAACCAAGCCCCCATCCCTGCTCCCTACACAGTCCGAAGACCAACCATTGCACACATGCAATCAATCAGCGGTTACAGCTTGAACAGAGGAAAGCGATTCCAAGCAAATTATACAGTCCCAAACATATCAGTGCATGCGGGGAAAACAACAGTCCCAAAACGTAATCAGTGAGCACAGCTCAGAACATGGGGAAAACGGCTCCAAACCGTCTACAACAGCCCCAAAGCGCAATAACAAACACAGCTCATGACATGGGGAAGCAACAGTCCCAAAACGTGACAGCAACACAATCAAAACATGAGGAACTACAGCACGTCCAAGGCAATGAGTCCACGGGAAGACTTACACAGACTTGCTGGGAAGGAATTTATAGTCTCCTGACCTGTGCGTGAGCAACAACAGCGCAGAACCCACAAGTCAGCTCGTGAGGAAAGGATACCGCCACATCATCCGCAAATCCGTGAGGGAAAACTGCGTGGGTAAAAACCAGGAAAGCTCCTGTGCGTGAGAATGAAAAGCCAAGGCCAGAATGGCGTCCCTGCGTGAGGATAATCAACAGGCAACGGTCCTTGTGTGAGGACGAACAACTCCCAGCTTGTGCGTGAATGAACAGACAAAAAAATGAAGATAACGCACAGTGGAGAGAATGAATGAAGGGCGTAGTCATTCTTCTCCCATCGTGAGGTTCATTGCTGGTGGAGTGTGCGGTTGGGCAAGGAATGACAGTCCTGCCACCCCACTCCCAAAAACAATAACTGCCTCAACCACCAGCAGCAATTCTTAACGGTAGTGGTTGGATAAAACAAAGGAAGGTGACACATGTGTTTTTTTTTCATTGTTCAAGGTTTGACAATTCCCTCCACCCTTATCCTTGTGAAAATCATGCCCCTTCTCAATTTAGTTGCCGCGATCGTAGCTAGTCGGGTTCATTTAATTAAATATGCATATGTACATGATGACAAAACTTAATATCTATGCCGCATGCCCTGATATACCATCGGTGACAAATTTAAATCCAAAACATAGCATAACCGATCAATGGTGGGGCCTTGGCCTTTAGCTCCAAACCATGATCATTACAATATATACATCATGTGCATTTAATGCAACGGGGTCAAAACCGGGGTGTGACATTCTCCTCCCCCTTCAATAGCACTGTCCTCAGTGCTTTACAAAATTTGAACAAAATGCTACATTGGTATCGCCTCAGTGTTCCGCAAAATTGAACAAAAATGGATGTGCCAATCGCATGGCATCCTCCAGCTCCCATGTAGCCTCTTTAGGTCCGTAGTGCTGCCATTGCACCTTTACTTGACCTATGGCTCGGTTCCGGAGCATTGTGACCTTTTTATCGAGGATGCGCATTGGCTCGATTCGGAACTCTCCCTCGGGTTCCACCTGAATCACATCCCAATTTATCACATAGTTAGGATCATGTACATATTTCTTAAGCAAAGAAACATGAAAAACATTATGAGCTCTAGTGCTAGCAGGCAATGCAAGTCTATATGCAACTGGCCCTATTCTTTCAAGCACTTCAAACGGCCCACAGTATCTTGGTGACAACTTGGCACAACTTCCAAGCTTCAAGGAACTCTTCCTTGCCCTCACTCTGAGGTAAACATGATCCCCAACACTGAACTCCTTGTTCACCCTATGCTTATCTGCATAGCTTTTATGTCTGTCCTGTGCTGTTTTCAGATTTTGCCTGATCTTGACAACCTCTTGCTCCATTTCCTTGAGCAATTTTGGTCCAAAGACGATCTTGTTCACTGGGTTATCCCAAGTCACTGGTGTCCTACACCTTCTTCCATACAAAGCTTCATAAGGACTCATCCCCAAGGATGCCTGCTGTCCATTATTATAAGCAAACTCTACCAAGTGCAAGTAATCTTCCCACTTGGTCGGTTTGTCGATCACATACATGCGAAGCATATCTTCAAGCACTTGATTAACTCTATCTGTCTGCCCATCTGTGTGAGGATGGTATGCAGTGCTGAAGTTTAGCTTTGTACCCAAATCTGCAAACAACCCCTTCCAAAAGTTGGAAGTGAACTTGACATCTCTGTCAGAGACTATAGCCTTTGGCAATCCATGCAATTTGAATATCTCATTCATGAAGATCTTTGCAATGTCATCAGTCTTATGCGTAGACTTAACCGGTATAAAATGTGCTGCCTTTGTCAACTTGTCTACCACAACCATGATGTAATCATGTTGTCTCCAAGTTATCGGCAATCCTGTAATAAAATCCATGGAAATAACTTCCCATTTTCATTCTAGAATTGGCAAAGGTTGCAACAAACTTGCTGGATGTTGATGCTCAACCTTTACCTGCTGACATTTCATACACCTGGAAATGTATTCAGCCAAGTCCTTTTTCATTCCTGGCCAAAAGTACTGCTTTCTAGCTGTAGCAATTGTCTTCTGATACCCTGGGTGACTAGAATACGGAGCTTGATGGATCTCATCCACAACAACTCTCCTCAAATCTGCTACATTTGGAATATAAATTCTTCCTTTATAAGTGTAGTCCATATTCCAATTTATATCCCTCATACCCCTTCTCAAGACCTTGCTGCTGCAATGTCTTTTACCTGCTCATACAATTCATCTTCAACAGCATGACTAACAATCTGCTGCCTCAAATTTGGTTGGCAAATACTAAGAGATGCCACATGCATTTCTTGCACCTTCCTGCTGAGTGCATCAACTACCTTATTTTCTTTTCCTTTTATGTGCTTGATTTCAAAATCAAACTCACATAAAAACTCCAGCCATCTTGCTTGCTTAGCATTCAGAGTAGGCTGATCAAACAAATACTTCAGTCCATAATGGTCTGTTCTGAGCTCAAATCCTCTACCCATCAAGTAATGTCTCCACATCTTGAGAGCATGTACTATGGCTGCAAGCTATAGATCATGAGTAACATAGTTCTTCTCATGTTCCTTCAGCTTTCTTGACTCATAACATATCACATGGTTGTCCTGCATAAGGACTCCTCCAAGCCCTTGTCCGCATGCATCGGTACACATCACAAAATCTTTCTTTGTATTGGTAACCTTCAATACTAGTGCACTGGTGAGAAGATCCTTAAACCGCTAGAAGCTTTCTTCACATCTCAATGTCCATTCGAACTTCATCCCCTTCTTTTGCAAAGAAGTGATGGCATGTGCAACTTTGGAGAATCCCTCAATGAATCTCTTGTAGTATCCTGCAAGTCCCATAAAAGATCTTACATCTGTCACATTTCTTGGAGTAGGCCAATTCACAATGGCTTCAATCTTTTCAGGGTCCATAGATATGCCCTCTTTCGAGATAATGTGACCCAAACACTGAATTCTATCTCTATAGAAGTCACATTTGCTCAGTTTTGCATACAGCTGATGCTCCTTGAGCAATTTCAATGTCAAATACAAATGCTCTTCATGCTCTTCCTCATTCTTAGAATAAACAAGAATGTCATCAAGGAAAACAAGAACAAACTTGTCCAAATACCTGCTGAAGACACTATTCATGAGGCACATAAATGTAGCTGGTGTATTTGTGAGACCAAATGGTACCACTACAAACTCATAATGCCCATACCTTGTCCTGAAGGCTGTCTTATGAATGTCTTCATCCTTGATTATCACCTGATGGTAACCAGACCTCAAGTCAATCTTGGAAAATACCTTTGCTCCTCTCATTTGATCAAAGAGGTCATCAATCCTGGGCAAAGGGTATTGCTCTTCATAGTAACCTTGTTCAACTGTTTGTAATCAATACATAACCTGAGTGTACCATATTTCTTCTTTACAAACAGAACTGGTGCTCCCCAAGGGGACACACTCGGTCGGATATACTTCTTTTCCAACAACTCTTGCAGTTGCATCTTCAATTCTAACATTTCCGGTATACTCATCCTGTAGGGTGCCTTGGACACTGGTGCTGCTCTTGGCACGAGTTCAATTGTGAAATCAATGTCCCTCTTTGGAGGAAGCCTTGGAATCTCATCAGGAAATACATCCCTGAATTCTTGTAACACCTGATAGTCCTCCAACCTAGGAGTTTCATCTCCTGTTTCCTCCAAAATTTGACCTGCATACAACTGGCAACCCTTCCTACAGAACTTCTTTAACTGCATTGCTGAAACCTGCCGTACCGAAATCACCTTTGGAATACCCTTCACAACTATTAGGTTCCCTTCTTCATTCATGCATTCAAAAGTATTATGGTAACAGTCAAGCTTCACCCTGTGAGCTTCTAACCAATCCATTCCAATGAGAACATCATAGGAACCAAGCGGTAGAACATTCAGATCTACACAAGTGACCAATCCAGCCATGACCAATGGACATTTCTCTACCACTTCACTGACATTTCTCTTAGTTCCAGTGGCTAGCTGAACTAACCAAGACTTTCTATGCTTTACTTTTTTAAAAGCACAAATCTCCACTACTCTAGGAGTAATGTAACTGTGCGTAGAACCAGGGTCAATCAAAATAGAAACAAATTGCTCAACAATCTTACCTGCTACTTCAACCACAGTTGATTGGTGATCTGCCTGGCGGTCCTTCAGTGCTGCATAAATCCCAGGGATTGCCTTTGCTACTTGACCCACTGTCTCTGCTTCTTGAACGTTATAAGCTGGCCTTGCACTCTCATTCTCGAGTGGACAATTCCTGCGCATGTGGGGTCCTCCACATTTCCAACATTGAAGTGGCCCTCTATTTTGTTGTGGATCTATAGGCTTTTCTCTTGTCACTCCAACTGGGTTTACTCGCAGCTTGAGATGGCTGCTTCTACTGATTCCTAAAGTTAGAAGGCTTGAAACCTTTCTTTCTTTGGTCAAACTTCTCATTCTTCTTGTCCTTCCATGCCTTATGGTAATCAGGTTTATCTTTGCTTTGCTCATAGCAATACTTAGCCTTCCTTATTGCTTTTTCAAGAGTTTTAGGTTCATAAAACTCAATTCTATCCTTGTAAGACTGAGGTAATCCACTCAAAAAATGCTGGACCTTCACTTTTTCATCTTTAATGTACCGGACATACCTCAACAGCTCCAAAAACTTATTTGCATACTCTTCCATGGTTTTGCTGTCCCAATCTCAACTCATGGAACTCCTTAATCTTGTCATCATTATACCTGTTAGAGAGGTATTTCTGCTTGAAATACTTCTTGAATTGCTTCCACTTGAGTCTCCTTTCACTGATCCTCTTTACTTGCTTGAAGTGTTCCCACCAAATGGATGCTCTTCCATTCAGATTGAATATGGCAACTCTTGCCTTCATGTTTCATGAATAATCATGTACTTGAAAGTATTTCTTTATCCCAAGAAGCCAAGCTTCAGCCTCTTGTCCAGTCTTTACCTCACCATCAAATGTAGGAGGTTTAGCTTTCTTAAATTCTTCCCGAGAGCGATCCCTATGGCGTCTCTTTCTTTTTCTTTTATGAGAAGAGGAATTTGAATCCTTGCCGGATTCTTTAGAATTAGATGATCCACTAGAAGTCCTTCTCCTTCTCCTTCTCCTAGTACTGCTCTTACTGCTTTCTGGTCTTGTTGTACCTCGTCCAGAGTCTATCTTTCTTTGTAAGTTTGTCAAACTCTGTAGCATAGCAGCATTCAACTGATACTGCACTTCTTGGGCTTTGATCAGGCTTCTCATGGTGGCTGCAACAGCTGACGGTGTCTCTTGGAATCTCCTTCCATTAGACTCTATGTCATCATTTCTATTACGGACATTTTCTCCCATGGCATCCCGCGCATGCTCATAAGAATCCCGAGCATCATATCCGTCATGGGTTCTCATAACTGAACCACCACTTATTTATCAAAATGCACTACCTGGAATACTGCCCTTGAAGGTGACTATGACTCTGCAAACGTGTTAGTAACACAACTGTTAGATGCATAACATTGATATAAACCAGCATTGCTTACCTTCTCTTGGAAAAATCATAATACAATTTTTTTTTTTGTAAACCTATGTTTTCGCGCAATCTAGCGCATAAGATCATTGCCTCTTTCTCATTTTCAGCTCTGAAAATCCACTGAAAAACAACCAAAAATCCCATTGAAAACAGTCAAAATCTGCTGGGGAAATCTCACGGAAACTCAAATTTTCCTTATGCAGAATTGGCTCTCATTTCCACTATTGATCCGACGTTTCGGCCGTCAAAACAACTAAATTTTTCCGCTGTTCATCGGATGTCGGAACAACTAAATTTTTCCGACGTACCGGCTGATTGATCTTCTAATTTTCTCCGACGTGTCGGCGGTCCAATCTTCTAAAATTTTCCGACGTGTTGGCGGTCCGAAATTTTTTTTTCTTCCTTTTGTCGCCGCATCGGCAACCTCATCTTCTATTTTCTTCTGATACTTGCCGTTGCATCGGCTACTCAAACCGCTAAATTTTGCCGACGGTTTCCATACTTAGACGAATTTGCAACTTCTCTTTTCATCGGCGATCAGATCCTCTATCCTTCGGAAGGATAGTCTATTAGACAGCCGCAACGGCGGATGTTCAATCCACTAACCATTGCCGATGGCTAATGTCTCCCGGATCGGCTCAACTTTCTTTTTTTCGTCGGCAGGCTAGTGCTTTTGGCTTACGCAACGACGGGCGCACATAACACTATCTTCTTCCGATCGACGGCACAACCCGATCGGCATCGACAGTCTTTCTCGTCAGCAGGCTAGTTCTCTAGACTTCCGCAACGGCGGCACACAAAACCCTTTCTGCTTCCGATGGTCGACGATTTCGGCCTTAGAAAAATTATAAGCTTTCCTTCTTTACGGCGTCGGCGGTTGGAGGCTTTTCTCGTCAGACGCGTAGTCCTTTAGCCGTCCGCAACGGCGGGCGCTCGATCAACTATCTTCTTCCGATAGCCGACGGACGTCGAACAACTTAGAAAATTTTCCGCCATTTTTCCTTCCGACTGTGCCCCGTCAGGCATGCTTCCGCCTAGCTCTTCCGCTACATCGGAAGTCTTTCCCACTAACCCTTCCGCTTCATCGGAAGTCTTTCCCACTACATCGGAAGTCTTTCCCACTAACTCTTTCGATGATCCGACAGTTCAACATTTAGACAAATTTTTGAATTTTTCTAGATTTCTGCTGGGCAGAAATAAATTCTGCTCCTGTCACTGCATCTTCGTGGCTCATTCAGGCCCATGCTGCAACATGAGCTCTGATACCACGCTGTCACATCTCCGTCCCTCCGACCGACGAAGAGGACACGACCATGGCGTTAACCATCCGGGCTAAGAGCCCCATGAACATGCGAAAGCATAAAATGCTAAAACATAATGCTGAAATAAAACGATTTGAACTAGAACATGCACAAATGCGATTGTTTATCATACGCAGTGGAAACATCACACATTCATACAACATTCATTCAACATGTTCATCATAATCATTAACATAAATATGATTGCAGAAGTAAAATAACAAGATTACTTATCTTATCAAGAACTCGCTCCGCAACCAGCTACGTCGCTGCAACGTTCCACCCAACCATAGGCCAGCGTGCTCCTTAATCTCTCAGCAACGCTGCCACCCCCGAGCTGGGCATGATTCTCCAAGGAATAAGGGAACAAGCAGGCTTACACATAGCCAAGGATACACAAAACACAGCGAAGCCAACACAGTTGGGTTTATCAGGCCATCCAGGAGTTGGGAAAGGCCAAATGCTAAGCTGGTGAGCTCATCACAGAGCCAAGAACATCTACACCAGAGCTAGCCTGGCTTCTAAGACACCCACACACACCCAACACAAGGAATCAGTCCCTTCTTTGCTACACATTCCCTCAGGCTTTGCATTCCCTTCCAGTGCTATTCAGGGGTTGTGGAGAAGAAAGCCAGCCCTCTAGCCCTGTCTGTGTGGTTTCCAGCCACCAGGTTTATCAAGCAAACCAAGCCCCCATCCTTGCTCCCTAAACAGTCCGAAGACCAACCATTGCACATATGCAATCAATCAGTTGTTACAACTTGAACAGAGGAAAACGATTCCAAGCAAATTATACAGTCCCAAACATATCAGTGCACGTGGGGAAAACAACAGTCCCAAAACGTAATCAGTGAGCACAGCTCAAAACATGGGAAAAACGGCTCCAAACCGTTTACAGCAGCCCCAAAGCACAACAACAAACACAGCTCACGACATGGGGAAGCAACAGTCCCAAAACGTGACAGCAACACAATCAAAACATGAGGAACTACAGCACGTCCAAGGCAATGAATCCACGGGAAGACTTATACAGACCCGCTGGGAAGGAATTTACAGTCTCCCGACCTGTGCGTGAGCAACAACAGCGTAGAACCCACAAGACAGCTTGTGAGGAAAGGATACCGCCACATCATCCGCAAATCCGTGAGGGAAAACTGCGTTGGTAAAAACCAGGAAAGCTCTTGTGCGTGAGAATGAAAAGCCAAGGCAAGAATGGCGTCCCTGCGTGAGGATAATCAACAGGCAACGGTCTCTGCGTGAGGACGAACAGCTCCCAGCTTGTGCGTGAATGAACAGACAAAAAAATGAAGATAACGCGCAGTGGAGAGAATGAATGAAGGGCGTAGTCATTCTTCTCTCATTGCGAGGTTCATTGTTGGTGGAGTGTGCGGTTGGGCAAGGAATGACAGTCGTGCCACCCCACTCCCAAAAACAATAACTGCCTCAACCACCAGTAGCAATTCTTAATGGTAGTGGTTGGATAAAACAAAGGAAGGTGACACATGGGTTTTTCCCTCATTGTTCAAGGTTTGACAATTCCCCCCACCCTTATTCTTGTGAAAATCATGCCCCTTCTCAATTTAGTTCCCGCGATCGTAGCTAGTCGGGTTCATTTAATTAAATATGCATATGTATATGATGACAAAACTTAATATCTATGCCGCATGCCCCGATATACCATCGGTGACAAATTTAAATCCAAAACATAGCATAACCGATCAATGGTGGGGCCTTGGCCTTTAGCTCCACACCATGATCATTACAATATATACATCATGTACATTTAATGCAACAGGGTCAAAACCGGGGTGCGACAGGTTTTTTCGGGAGTCACATTTTGGCAAATCCCATTTTGTCATCCCTTCCAAATACTTAACCCCAATTGATCTCAACACCAGCCAGGCTTTGCCAATTTCTTTTATAAAATAATCTCCTGCAGCAAGAATTCCCCAAAAATTTTCATTTTCTCATCCCTTCCCAGAGACCTAACCCCCTTGACCAGGCTCTGTCA
Source organism: Pseudotsuga menziesii (assembly GCA_001517045.1). NCBI lineage: Eukaryota > Viridiplantae > Streptophyta > Pinopsida > Pinales > Pinaceae > Pseudotsuga > Pseudotsuga menziesii. The sequence continues at coordinate 104,770 of LPNX010458253.1, read as the reverse complement.
ATTTCTATATAAGAAACACTCTCCTGCAGCAAGTAATCCATAGCTTCCATTGTCGTCTAGCCAAACGGCCGAATCTTGTTACGTGGTTTTAAAGGGATGGGAAGTGTGGAATCTGAAAGAACTGTTACAGGATATGCAGCTCGAGACTTCAGTGGCCATTTGTACCCTTACACTTTCACTTACACTCAGTTACAGCTGTAAATGCAGGATATTCTCATTTATTTTAGCTATTAGAATTGAATGGCAAGAGATGAATTGAAATTGAATAGATAATCCTTTTGGCTTTGGCAGAAACATAGGACCTGAGGGTGTATTACACAGGGTCTTTTACTGCGGAATCTGCCACTCTGACTTAGTTCAAATGCGTAATGAAATGGGCATGTCTCATTACCCAATGGTTCCTGGGTGAGTATAAACTTATCATTCTTTTTTATACAAGTAAAAAATTGTATTACAGCTCTGGGTGAGCTCAATTGCTTGTCTCCAGCAATTTTATTTTATAGATCAGGGTTAGTTCAATGTGTTGTTCCCAACAATTTTTTACAACTCAGAGTTGGTGCAATTGATAGCCCAGGATGTGAATTATAAAAAAATGTGTGCCTATCTTGAAACAGAGTTTGATCATAAGTATGGTTTGATGATAATAGATCAAGTTTGATCGTAAGTATGGTTTGATGATAATAGATTATTGAGAGTAGTTTTTTGATAGGTAGAAACAATGTCTGCTTTTCCTGTTTTTTCTACAGACAATCCATTCTTATAGCAAGTATAACCATTTAACCATTCTTATAGCAAATATAACCATTTAACCAATAATTTGATGGAATCCAACAACAAAAACCAAAAACCATGATTTTCATTCATAGTGGAATTCTGAGATATCTCAAAATTCTGACACTGTACATGATTTTCACAATGGAATTCTGAGATATCTCAAATTCTAACACTGTACAGACCCAGTTCCAATCCGTGATTTCAAATTTTCAATGATCAAAACGTGTGACATCTATCCAATATATTGTCAAATTTGTCAAAAATATGTCATTGGTAGATGGAATACTTTGATATGTCAAGGCCCAAGAGCATATTTCTCAGGGTAATGATTGAGCTTTATGCAGCAGATCTTGGAATAGATCTTACTCCCTCACTTGATGTTCACCAAATGACATGTTACAGTGCACCGCCACTGCCGATTTTACGCAGTACACTACAGCTTTACCATAAATGCTTGGTAATTTGATACTGATTGCTTATAGTACTAGTATAGAGACGACATTTTCAAGAGTGTAAAAAGCTTCAAGCGGTAACCGTGCTTGTTGGGTTCTCTGGAAACAACCGACAAACCCTGTTTCTTGATAAGATCGGTGTCCAAGTCCAGCAAATGTGTTCGCCTGCTGGTGACAGGACAGGATTGCACATATCTTGACAACAAATTTTGTGGTGCGCAGAGTTTCAATATAAGAATTCATAGAATCAACTTCTTGGTCACGGTTACCTTCTTTGAAATTCAATCTCTCTTCAAATATGATACAGTCGATGTCTTCATCGAAGTGTGAAAAATGGTAGTTGATGGGCCTAAACTTTCACAGTTCACCCAATAATTCACAAGGATTTCAATGTAGGCGGCGCTTTTTGAAAGGACTCACAGACAGCTGATCATATCATGTGTGGCGTTGTCTATCCAGCAGACAAAATGCTTTTTGGGTTGCCTTTGTTGAGATCTTGCAAAACAAAACCTGTGAGGGAGTTTGGATTATCGTAAAATTCAGACAAAATCGTGCATAGGCAATTGAATTGTGAGGGTAAATTGTGCTACTGATTAGTAGATCTAAAGACTTTTGGGAAAGAAAATAAAGATCATTGCGACCAGAGGCTCTCTATGAGGGAGATCGAGGGAGATCTTGTAACGTGAAAAATAACGTGAAACTTAATACGAGGGAGATCTTGTAACGTGAAAAATAACGTGAAACTTAATATGAGGGAGATCTTGTAAAAAATATAAGTTTAATTATTTGCCAAAATAAATGTCTCCAAAAAGGACTTAATACGAGGGAGATCTTGTTACGTGAAAAAAAATGTTGGCCTTGCACACGGTTTTAAAACCATGTGCAAGGCCTTCTAAATAACCCATGGTTTTAATGTACTTGGTTTAGAAGGGAGTTGTACATGGTTTAAAACCATGTGCAAGGCCTCCTAAACAACCCATGGTTTTATTGTATATGGTTTAGGAGGCAAATGGTTTTAAGACAGTGTGCAAGGCCTCCTAAACAACCCATGGTTTTAGGAGGGCCTTGCATATGGTTTTAAAACTATGTATGGGGAGATGTTGTAATGTTCGTTACTAACAAAATAATAAAAAATATTATATGTTGGCCATAAATAATATTAAATATTAATAATAAAAATATTATATGTGGGCTTTAAATAAAAAGATGCGTCTTTTTGTTTGCATGAGTGGGCCTAATGGTTAAGAGCATGTGTTTCCTCTTAGGAGGTCATGGGTTCAAATCCAGAGGGGGGTAGTGTATGTACACCTCTGTAGACTTTAGCAGTTAAATCGCCGCGTGGAGGGGGGTCCCTTGTCCCACAAACAAGGGGGTCTCATACACCAATTTGGTGTCTCGCTTGGCGGTGACCTTAAAAATAGATTATTATTATTATTATTATTATTGAATCAAATCAATGATTATATATAGGACACATCAAAGTTGATAGTTCATTGAGTGCAATATCTTAAGAAGAGGTTTGCACCTCGAGAGATCCCTCTCGGGCGCTTGATAGAGCCTAGGATTTGGATCTAGGGTGGTTTAATGCGACTTTGAAGTGGGAAGATGTTAATTGTAGGTAAGGTAAGAATTTGGAAAATTTTTCATCAATTGAATTGTGAGGGTAACTTGTGGTTCTTATCAATATCATAACGGCTATTTTTTTTTTTAACAAGAACGGTTATATTATAGAGGAGAGCTCAGAAAAGAAAATGCTGAACAGAGGAACCCAATACAACAACCAACCAGAATCTCAACCAGTGCCAGGCATATAGCCAAAAGCAAACTAAGGAGGGATGTCTATGGTTACAATCGAGTTAACAGAAAGCTCATTAAGGCCAATAGCTATGGATTTATTGGCCGTCGAGTCCGCCAAAGCATTAAGATTTCTAAGAACATGGAAAAATTTAATCTTTCTGAACGTGTTGGCCTTGGATCTGATTCTCTTAATCAGTCTTGCAATGCGCTCATTCTTGCCCCTACTTCCCCCATTCAGCTCCTGAATAATTTTTCTGGAATCTCCAAAAACCATAACTTCTTCTGCGCCTATTACTTTAAGCTGATTAAGACCCTGCCAAAGCCCATAAGCCTCTGCCATATTATTGGAATCATAACCAATATTCCAGAAGTATTCTGATTCCTTATTTCCTCCAAGGTCAAAAATAACACCACCTCCTCCCGCTCTTCCCGGATTCCCTTTGGAGGCTCCATCGAAGAAAAGTTTAAAATTTTTCCTCTCTTTTAGCCAATTCTCAAACTGTGAAGTGTCTAGCCTGATCTCCCAATCCTCCACCTTATTAGCCACCATATGATTTATAGTCTTGATGTCAAGACTATGCATCAATTTTTTTTCATTGACCATCAAATTTTCTTTATTATTTGGGATTTTTGAAATTCTAACGATCTCCTTAAAAAGAGCATTTATTTTTATCGCTGTCTTCCACGCTGGTTGGTGCTTGTCTTTAAAAATTCTGTGATTTCTTTCAATCCAGAGACCCCAGCAAATGACTTTGGGGAGTTTCATCCAACAGGTCTTCAATCCTTTTTTATTAGTCAACTCTCCTTGGTAAGAATTGCTCCAGCTAAGGAAACAGTCCTGAACGTTAACCGGTAACTTCATTCCAACTCCCCAGCTCTTTATCACATCCTTCCAAACTGATATAGCATAAGGACAATTTAAAAACAGGTGACTGATATTTTTGGATTCTTTTGCACAAAGGGGGCAGCGGAACGGCCCAACAAATCCCTTTTTAACCAAATTCTCCCCCGTGAGAATTTTCTCATGCAATAGTGTCCATATAAACAAATCAATCTTAGGTAACGTGCTGCAGTTCCATAAGTTATTCCATTTCTTTGGATTTTCTGGTACGTTATAACTGGCTGCAAAACGCTGGTAACCGACATAAGCTGTGTAGTTGCCAGAGCCCCAACCACGCCTGTCCTTCTTGAATTTTGCCAGTGAAGCAAGCCCTGCCAAGTGAATTAACAGCCTGTTCCTGTCGTCCTCCAGCTCCACAGGGTACGCTGGAACAGCCCAGCCTCCCCATCGATTTGGGACGTCACTCTCCCAAGTGGAAATATCCCAAAGAGAAAACAGGCCCAGCGACTCCATCCAGACTTGAAGACGTGGCAGCTGAGGTGGATTTTTAGAAAGAATTACATCATTCCCAACGCTGATGGATTGCCCGTTGCCCGGAATCCAATAGAGCGACTCCCTGAATTGTGGCAACGCCTTCATGCATAATTTGTAGATCGCTGATCCATTGTTTACATGACTGTCTTCATCAATACATCTCAATCGCTGGCCTGGGAAGTATTTGCGTCTCAGCATAGTGCTACACCAGGACGGATTGGGAGCTAGCATACTCCAAAGCAGCTTGGATCCCATGGCAAGATTTTGAGCTCTTAAATCTCTGATTTGGAGGCCACCCTCCTGTTTTGACATTTTGACAGTTTTCCAATTAACCAGTGCAAATTTTTTACTCCCGATAGCTCCGCCTTGCCACAGAAAAGATCTCAACATACCTTCTATTTGAGAAATGGTTTTGACCGGAGCAAGGATCATAGAGCACTGGTACAACAAATAACTATTCAACACTGCCTTAATTAGAATTACCTTACCAGCCAGATTTAACCAGGCTGTCCCCCAACCTGTGACTTTACTTTTAATTTTTTCCACAATAGGCTGTCAAGCTGAGCTATTGGTCTTGACTTTAAAAATAGGCACCCCTAAGTAGTTGAAAGACTCCCAGGAAACAACACCTTTCATATTGAGAACCCGGGAGATCTCTAGCATTTCCCTAGGATTTACGTTCCAGCCATAGATTTGGCTCTTTCTTAAGTTGATTTTACTTCCAGAGGTGAGACAATAACGAGTAATTTCACTCTGGAAACGACGAGCAATGATTTGACTGGCACCTCTGAGTAAGATGGTATCATCCGCAAATTGTGCATGATTAATATCTTTAGTGCCTCTGGCCATTCTAATGCCTGGAAGGTCCTGCTCATGCCTGGCATTTTCCAACTGATAGCTAAGGACAGAAGCCTGAATGGCATAAAGTAGGGGGGAGAGGGGGCACCCTTGCCTCAGACCTCTCGAAGCTTGAAAGAAAGGGGCTGCTCTTCTGTTGATAAGCGGGGCTATCCATGGCTTACTGATACAGGCCTTGACCCAACTGATAAATTCTGGAGCGAAACCGTACCTCTGCATTACCTGGAATAAGAAAGTGTGGTTGACCCTGTCGAAAGCATTGGCTAAGTCAAGCTTTACCACCAATCCTTTTTCCCTGTTCTTTAGGCTGGAATGAATAGCCTCTTGAACTAAGATGATATTATCCCAGATTTTTCTGCCTTTAACAAATCCTCCTTGATTCTCCGGAACAAGGTAAGGCAGAATATTTTTTAGTCTGCTGGCCATGATCTTGGTAATAATTTTATACCCTATGTTGCACAGGGAAATTGGCCGGAATCTATCAAATGACTTGGCATCCTTTTCTTTTGGGATAAGGGCCAAGAATGCAGAGTTGGTGCTTCCTCCAATTCTACTGCACCTTTGGGATTTAGAGATCATTTTAAATAACTCATGTTTTACTATATCCCAACAGATTTTAATGAAGTTGACTGTGTAACCGTCTGGCCCCGGAGCTCGGTCTTCTTCCATAACTTCGACTGCCTGTTTGATTTCCTCCATCGAGATGGGCTTAGTTAGCAGGTTGTTATCCTTTGTCTTCATTATTCTAGGGACTAGATTAAGGAGATCGGCGTCTTCATGGGTAGGCTAAGCCGTGAACAGATCTTGAAAGTGGCTAGTCGCTGCTAATTTTATGTTCTCAAATTTGTTAATCAATTTGTCCCGAGTATGGATCTCATTGACGTAATTAAAATTCTTTCTGGCCATTGCATGTTTACGGAAATAGCTGGTATTTCGGTCACCATTTTTCAGCCATTTACACCTAGCTTTTTTCCTCCACCATTCAGACTCCTGCTAGCATGCATTGTGGAGATCTGAGTGGAGCTTGGTCTCCAATTGAAGGTCGTTATAATCCACAGTGCCATCCTCGATTTTGGCTTGATGTAGATCCAGCGCGTGGGCAGCAAGAAATTTGGCTTGGCCAGGAGGGATAGCGACTTGGCCCAGTCTTTTAAAGCTTTCTTAAGACGTCTCAACTTCTCCTCCCAAACGAAGAAGGGGGACCCAGTGACTGGAGGGGCCCACGCCTTAGAGACAATTTTGAGGAACTCCAGACAATTGGCCCACAGTGAGTTGAACCTGAACGGTATTGGGCCCAAATTCTTGGGGTTCATCATCTCTAGGAGGATAGGCCTGTGATCCGAGCCTCCGAAAGGCAATATTTTAGAGGACAGGTTCAGCCCAAGCAGAAGGAAAGAATCCTGGATCAAGAAGCAGTCAAGTCTGGCAGCTATGTGCCCTGGCCCAGTCCGTTTATTATTCCAGGTATATTTACCAGCAGAGGGCTTCACATCCATGAGATTCCAATCCATAATGGTGTCATCCACCATTTCTCTGATAGGGTCTCTGACTAAAGAGCCCCCTCTCTTTTCATCTTGACTGAGGGTGACATTTAAGTCCCCAGCCAGGATAATATTCCCCACCAGATTTCTCCTTTCCTCACGAAGGAGATTCCAGCAGGTTTTTTTTTCAGCATATGAATTTGGAGCATAAATATTAAAAATACTAACCAGGTTATTGGTATCTAATTGTCTCAGCTGAGTGAGGATCCAGAAGGGGTTATGCTTGATGTCAACAGCTACAAACTTCTTATCATCCCACAGGGTGCCAATGCCTCCGGATGCGCCCCTTGAGCTTGATGCCGATTTGCCTTTTTTTTTCCAGAATTTCAGACTTACTTGGAGGAATATGTCTTCCTCCATTTTAGTCTCCTGAATCAGCAAGATGTCCGGTTGATGGATGGATATTAAATCTGTCATAGCTTCTTCTTTTGACTTGCTACCGAGACCCCTGCAGTTCCAGGAGAGGACCTTCATTACTTACTTTTGGTGGACGTGGGCATCCCTTTCTGGGCATGCCCTTTCTGACGAGTATTTCTGGGATTCATCAGCAGCTTTTTCAGGGTGATCTGAGACCCTAGCATCTTGTCCTTATAGGTAGCTTGATCCCTTACTTCTTTATTAGATTTCCTTCCCTTGGTTTTAGTTTTTCTAGGGGTAGGCAGCTCGATTTCCCCTTCCTCCTCTTCTTCCTCTTCCGTTTCTGGTTCTGGCTCTTCCTCGGATTGCCCTATACTATCTCCTGCTTTTAGTATTGTTGCATCTTCGTCCTGATCTTTCTTTTGGGGCTCTGATATGGCTTCTTCAGGTTCCTTGCTGTCTCCATTACTTGATTTCTCTTCAGGTTCATTAGTCTCGTCCCTTACTTCGACGATAACTTTTTTTTTGGGGATTTCTTGAGATCCTTCAAGGGGGTAGTGGATCTAATCCCCTTATCCTTCTTTGGCTCCTCTACAGGTTGATTTTTGGATTTAGCCCCGTTCACCTTCTGCCAGCCCTCCGGTCTGTTTTGTTGGAGCTCAGGCTTTTTGGGGCAGTTTCGAATGAAGTGCCCATATTCATGGCAGCCTCTGCATTTGAATGAGAGCTGTTCGTAGTCTAGCTTTTGGTAGTGAGCCCAATTTCCTACTGTTAATTTGACGGCTTCTGGAAGTCCAGCTTCTAGATCCACTTCCACACAGATGCGAAGCGCAGGAGTATTGGTCCTTGGGGCTGGCCATGTCAATGTATTTTCCCAAGGCATTCCCAATGGCTCGGAGAGATTTGGTATTCCAGCAATGCATAGGGAGATTTGGCAGTTTGACCCAGACTGGGACAGCTTTGGGAATGTCCACCTCAGGATCAAAATCTGGGGTCCATCCATTAAGGTACAGGCCCTGCGGCCCCATGAAATAAGGCCCGTTTCTAAAGATTAAATATTTATCCTCTTTGGATTCGAAGTCGAAGAGGAAGTAACCCCTGCCGACGGAGTATGAAGCCACATTTTTTGAGATTAGTGGCCTCCAATTTCGTTGGATCCAGTTATCAGTTGTCTTTGGCGAGGGCCAAAGCCCTGTGAATTGACCGATCAGAGCTCGGTCTGCAAGAGAGAGGGCAACCCGGATGGTTTCTTCCGGAGGTAGGGCCACTTCTGGCACATCTTCGATTCTTTTGACGAATTTCGGGGGTTCCCCTTTACCAGATCTCGAGGATTGAGAGGCTATAAGCCGATTGAATGCATCTGATCGCTCAGTGGGCGGATCTCTATCCCCCTCTGACGCCATCTGCCTTCCACACCAGAAAACCAATCAGCACATGACCTGCTTCCTTACTTCCTTCGAGGAGGGGCCCAATCCTGAGCCTGAGAGGCCCACGCAGACCTGGCAGCTTCCTCCAGTCCAGCTACGGCCAGAATAGCCCAGCTCGCGTGTAGCCAAAACTACGGCCTCTCTAAACGTCCAAGGGTTGACTCGGCTCCTTCGTCTATCTCTTTCGATCTCATAACGGCTATTGGGGAAGAAGATAAAGATCATTTAATGCAACTTTGAAGTGAGAGGATGTTAATTGCAGGTAAGGTAAGAATTTGGAATTTTTTCCATTAGTCATCTAAAATGGTTTGGATTCTGTATATGAACTTTTCGCTATTTTCTTTGTTTTATATGACCAGAGGATTATAATATAAATTCTTATTTGACAAATAACTTATTCATTAGATAGAAGGTTTGGAGGAGAAAGAGGAGATTTTTTAAGTCAATATATCTACATATGGTTGTTAAGAGAAAGACAATATATCTACATATGGTGGTTAAGAGAAAGACGTTTAAATACCAAAAAAAAACTTTTTTCCAAATAAGTTACCATGAAAATTTAGACTTGTAGTACAAATTTCTTTGAAATGAATATTTTAAAATCAAACCAAGAAATCATAAATGAGTTAATCTAATACCCCCCAAAAAAACTTTAAATTGAATTACCTTTGCACCACACACAAGAAAACACAGCGCTATGCTCTCTCATGTTCCTTTTTTAATCATTGTAAAACACACCAAATTAATTATGAATGCATTGATGGATTTTCCTTGGTTTGGATGGTTTACATGCAAATTTGATCTCCATTAGCAAACTTTAGACCATGGCTTGTCATCCGTAGATTTATGGTGATGGGTAGGTATTACCTCAAAAGGTTTTAATGCTATATTAATCATTCTTGTCCTATTGCTTTATTCTACATCATTTATAAAATAATATCTAAAGTGACAAATTTCTTTTAGCTCATAATTTCCCCATTGACAGAAATCATTGAAAGATATAATTATAATTGAGATGTTATTCATTTTTCAATCAAGAAAAGATATAGCGCATTCCCATTGTAAAGCATGTTTGAATTGGTGGCTTGTACAAAAGATATAGGGCATTCCATTAGAATGCACGTTTTAATTGGTGACTTGTTTGAATTGAAACTTTATGTCACACTATTCTTATGGACTTATGGTGCAATGGTTCTTATATTTACTTGGTTATAATTGAATGTGTTTCCACTCCTTTTTATTTAGTCTTATTTAAATATGCTTGCATGGAATTTTTCATTCTATCGTAGTAATATAACAAAGAGACATGTTATCTCCTTGAGCTAATTTATCATTTTGGAACAAGTTCAATGTCACCGTATAGCTTAATACATAGATTACTCTTTTTCAAGTAGTTCTCCCCATATATATACCATTTATCATCTCCATTTTTCATCATACCATGTTTATAGGAGTGGTAAGGACCCTTGAAGCTAATTCCTTTCAATTGTGTTTGCAACTATTTTAGAGGTTTTTGTGGGTGAGGTCAACAAGGATAAGATCTCATTTTTTTCTTTAATTCTCTCATTGTTCTATGTTTTCTTGTTACTTCCCTACACCCCTTCAAGTAATTATTTGGGTGTCCTATCCCTTCACTTAACTTCATTGTAATAATAATAATAATAATAATCTATTTTTAAGGTCACCGCCAAGCGAGACACCAAATTGGTGTATGAGACCCCCTTGTTTGTGGGACAAGGGACCCCCTCTGTGCAGCGATTTAACTGCTAAAGTCTACAGAGGTGTACATACACTACCCACCTCTGGATTTGAACCCGTGACCTCCTAAGAGGAAACACATGCTCTTAACCATTAGGCCCACTCATGCTGTACATTTAGTTCATCCAACAAGCACACAACAAAATTAATTGTTGTGTTTTCTACATGACCATTAGTTGATTTGAATGCACACTTTAATTATAATCACCATATTGGTTCGTGATAACATCAATCATTGTAAGCCACATATACACTTGCAAATTTTTTATATATATGATTCACAAATAATTGTGTGACATATATACTGTAATCCAAACATAAGAGGCAGACAATGACACTGATATTTTCTTATCATTTTTCATTACTATTTTTAAGTTATCAAGCCATGTCAATACCCAAGCTACCAACCTTAACTCTAAATTAACATGGAAAAGATTGGTTTGAGGAAGTTGTTACCAAATATGGAATGTGAGACACATGGCTTATTCAATCCACCCTTATTAGGAGTATTTGGCCCTTAATGGTCACAAGTGATAGCGCAACCATGATATATCAACTTTAGGGATGATCATCTTATATTGAGTTTGATTCTTTGATTGAGTGCTCATTAGAATATGGAATGTGAGACACATGGCTTATGCAATTCATCCCCTATTACGAGTGTTTGGCCCTTAATGGTCACATGTGATAGCGCAACCAAGATATATCAACTTTAGGGATGATCATCTTATATTGAGTTTGTTTCTTTGATTGAGTGCTCATTAGAATATGGTGTGGTGTTTTGTGACTTGTTCCTATCATTTTAATATTGTTGTTTACTTTTCACAAATGAAATTCCATTGTGAAGAGAGAATAAATGTATGGCTTTACCTTTAAAAAAATTTAACCTTGCAATATATATATTTTGTTGTTAAGAAGGATTTAATTCTATTTAGAAAGATGCTTTACATATAAGATGCAATTATAAATTGGGATGTTCATTATTATAGATTAAACCTATATTCCCTATTATACTACCATGTGCACGGTCACATATTTTCTCCTACTTTTATTAACAAATCATGCATGGAGTTTATAGTATTCTCTAAGGTAGATGAATATACACAATCTATACTGTGTTTATAATATTTAAACTTTTGTATAGACTTTATTGCAAATAATGTTTTCATTCTTCATTTATCCTAGGAAATTCATTTTATTTTTTATTTTCGTTTTTTGATGATGCTTTACCAATTGAAAATGGACAATTTTATAACTAAGAGAAAGGTCTTAATCACATCTATTTTTTTTTTAATTTCATCATATCTACTTTACCTGATGTTTTTTTTTCTTTCGACATACTATTGCATCTTTTAGGACAATTGCTAGTTTTATCGTTAGCATACACACACGCTAGTGAAGAATTAAATTAGTACATAATATGAAAAAAAAAACCTATCAACCATAACTTATATGATAAAATTTTATATTGTCTATTTAGCATTGATAAAAATAGCCAAAAAAAAAAATCCTATCGACCATAACTTCTATGATAAAACTTTATATTGTCTTTTTAGCATTGATAAAAAAAATAAATTTATATTTGATTTTTTAATAAATAGTAGCAAGGCTTTTAAGATCTAGGTAGGAGTGATTTCCTTAGTGCGATATGAATCGTGATCTTGTAGACAATGACGTGGAAGAATATCAAGTCACATCAAGGGGTATTGAGGTATGGAAAGATAAGAGGAAAGTAGTAGGTAATCAATATTTTGACAAGGTTAGAAAACAATTGACTCTATTGCATACCTATATAAGTCAACATAGGTAGACTACATTGGTTGGTAAGTCTTTTATTTTCTTCATGTTTTGTTAAGATAGTGAATATAAATTATTTTTATAAAAACAAAATAGTGAACAAAGAAACATCTTATAGTTAACAATGTATTTGCTCCTTAATGTGTATGGCTTGAGTTATTTCTGTTTTCAAGTAAATTTGAGTAAGGATAGAGTTGGTTTTTGGATAAAATGTTTCATTAACCTCCATTTAAACATTTCATTTGGTAGGTCTTGATGATCTAGTGCTAGATGGTAGGCATGTAGGCTACAAAAAGTATCAAGAAGGGAACCCATCATTAAGGCAATTAGGTGGAGGCACATACGCAAGGAGTAGTGGAAAATATCTTTATGTTTTCGATGAAGTTTTGTTATTTCCTAGTTTTGAAGGGACCTTATAGTTTGCCTAGGTTTTGGGTCCGTGAAAGGGAGAGTAGTTGGTGGTGACTTACATAGCAACAATGAAAAGTGAGTATATTGGTCAAGTAGAAGGGGGCATGAAGGATTTGAGAAGAGGTGATAAGAGGGACATTGAAAGCTAAGGTTCTTGACGCAACATGGTAGGACAAGGAGGTTTTGAAGTTAGGGTGTAAGAAAGCAAAAATAAAATGCATAAGGTTGAAGCTTGAAAAGGTGAGAATGGTGGTAGGTTTGGACATTGACAAGTTGGAGATGAAGAGTTTGATGGAAAAATCGTTGTTCGGATATTCATGGGTAAGTTTGTGAAAGGAGAAGCAATGCGTTCTTACCTCATTGAAGTATGACGTCCTAGGGTATATGTCTATTTTTCATGTTTTAATTAGAGATGGGATATGTTTCTTGTTGAGAAACTTGAAGGATGCAAAATTGCTCCTCAAGTCGGGATGGTTGTTGAGGTCATATGGTCTAGTCCTCAATTTTGATTTGCAAAGAGAACTAACATTTCTACAACAAATATGGGCCTTTCCTAGTGTTTCTTTAAAGTTCTAAAATGAAAAGATTTTGGAAGGTGTGGGGAATGCCCTTGGTAGGTTTTTTTGCATTGGAGGAGAGTTTATTGAGTAAAGAGGATATGAGGGTAGTTAAAGTCTCAGAGTTGGATCTTAGACAAGAATTACTAGTGGATAATAATATTAACTTTGGGAAATTCGATTTTCAATCATGTTGGCCCTGGGAAAAGATAGGAAAAATCCAACCATAATTCTGCTCGAGAATATGAAGATTCAGGTTGCACGATTGAAGAGGTTGCGATGGAAAGAGGAGTTGCAACAGAAGTAGCCGGGAAAGAAGAGTTGCGATATAAGCAGCGAGAAAGAAGAGCTGCAACAGAAGCAGCTGTGGGAGGAGAGTCTGCAACCGAAGAGAACATCCGTGACTGAAGATAACAACAATGACGAAAGGAACTACAATAGAAGAAGAGTACAATTGTTGAAAAGGACAACTCGATTGATCATGGGTAAGAAGTCAGAATAATACATGCTTTGGGAATAAAGCATCTTTGTATTTATGGGTTGATAGTGCTTATTGCTAGTGTAACTAAAAGTACGAGAATAGGAATGGCAATATGTCGACTAACATAATAGAGTTGGTTGATTATGACATGTAAGAGCCTATTAAAGAGAGAACCCAAGCTGTGTGCAAGTTGGTCTCTGTCGGCTCATGTCTGTGTAGAGTTGTAGAGAAGAGAGTCGTTCCAGGCCGTGCAGATCGATAGTAGAGTGAAGGAGGGGAAAGCTTCAGAAATATAAGACTAGAGAGCATGAGAGGAGAGAAGTATGTATAGATTGCAGAGAAGATCTAGAACAAAGTATGCAAATTTGAGTATGCATAATAAATGTGCTATATATTTCTCATGCCAGATGAAGGGCACCTTTGTAGTTTTTTCTAGATGGATTTCCACGTTGAATGTTGTCTCAATGTGTATTTGATGAGCATGTCTTTGTTTTTTTTTGTTGGTTAAGTGCCTTGTGACTTGTTGGGCGAACATTTGGTCTGAGAAACCACAATCCAGGGGCATCTAAGCTGTCAAAATCACCCGGGGATCGCACCCAGCCTGGTTGCACCAACCCTTAGCATGGTTGGATTTAAATGTCGCATTCCAGGAGCAGCGGGTTTTGAACCTGGGCCGCCAAGCAAATGAAACCCCTCTCGACCCTTTTTCTCTACCAGAATTTGACAATGAGCATGTCTTTGTTGAATGAATGTATGATATGAATAAGTAGGTATGAATAGTTGACTAGCATTTGTTTATGAATGCGAAATTTGTTGCATATTTTGCATTGTTGATAAATAGAATATGTGCTAAAGCTTTGTATGACTATTGTAATTTCTGTCGACGAACAAGAAGAGTAATATCTTGAATGAACATAATAAGAATAGGAAACACACCCCCTATTGGTCGACTAACTCAAGTTCTTGTCTAGAATAGCAAATCAGTCGAAAGTCCTCCCTATTGGTCGACTAACTCAAGTTCCTGTTGAAGTAGCATTAGGGGAATTTTGAGCTAAAAAATGGGTCTCAAAACAAAAAATGTACCATCAAAATCAACTTTACAAGACCCAATCAAATTCTAGATAATGACATCATCCCTTATGGTTAAGGTGGCATTGTTTGAGTTAAAGTTGCTTACTTGTCAAATTCTAAATGGTGGATGAAAGTCCATGGTTAACCATACTCATTGGAAAAAGTACTCATAAATTACTTTAAAATATAATATTTATGTACTTAGTACTCTTAAAGTACTTCAAATTTAAAGTACTCTCTTTTGAATATAAAAATATATTATTAATTTTTTTTAAGAAAGAATATTATATTATAAAGAAGCCTTTAGTACAAAAAAGTTAGGGCTTTTAGGGCCTAGAGTGCCTCAAATATTAGCATTACTATTTAAACAGATTCATCACAAAAAATGAAGTTCCCTTTATCTAACCCTGCCATTAACTTATCCTCCCCCTTTTCCCCATTACAACTAGTTATATCAGTGCATGTCATATACTTTCACAAAAAGAGGCTCTATAATTGCGACCCATCTTACTGCAACCACAACCATAAACATAAACTAAAAACATAACAGAGCTAAAACCTAACTTCATTTTGAATTAGAAAAGACATAGCACACAAAAAACACCTAAACCCTGAAGCAGTCTCGGAAGCCATCACTTTCGCTCTAGGGGGTCGCTTCGGTGCATCATGGTTCTTGAGCGAAGACCACTATGAGACCACTAAGCTTGGATTCCTATGCCACATCAGGATGAATCCTCGAACCATGAATAGTGCATGGACCTCGGGCATGCACCACATACGAGCCTTCCTCCACAACAACATTCTTCGGTGTGATTCCGAGCTTCATGGCAATACTATCAATCTTTTTATGCTTCGAGCAGTTGTCGTGGTAGTGCTCTTTCCAAGATTTAACATGTTCCTCATCACCCAACGCTTTGTTTTCCTTGTCCATCAGTTAGTGAGCTTCCAACTCCTTCGTAACCCAATGGGTTTTTATCATCTGGTCATAGGCAGAGAGACGCCCAGTCGTGGTACCAAGATCGCTAACCTCTATTCCACCTTTTCAATTTCCTCTTGAATTGTTGGAGGTATACGCTCTTGTAATAAGCGAGAAACTTGTACGACTCTCTGCATTTCACGGGAGGGATTCTTACTTCCCCCATTGCCTCCCTTCCCCCCCCCTCGTACTTGTCTCTTGGGAGCCATCAAGAAAAGGGCTTGGTGCTTCAATTGATACCCTACCCATTCTAGCTTTCTCATAGCAAACCACCTCAGGAAGAGAAGACGCAGAATGGAGGGAGGGAAAGCATAGGACGAATATATAGCCACCATACTCATAATAATCAGGTTAACCATACTAAATTCTTCGTACTTGCTATTTATTTACAAGGTATGCCACCTGATCTATCTTCTTTCCTCAGTAGTTCCCTGTACCTTTCCCAACAGAAGCCAGACCTGGCTACAATCTTTCCTCATTAATGGCACTGGATGGGAGAGCATGGGTACTCATATCCCGGTGAGATGAGGAGGTATCGATGTTGAACCATGATGATGGGGGATAATGATTCCCAGATATGGATGAGGGAGACACAAGTACCTCGAACAAGTGTCTCAACACTTGTCTCGTGCGTCCCATCATTTCTTGAGCCAACTTAAGGTCTTGGGAGGCCAATTGTGAGCACGGAAGTTGCCACTCGATACCCCCCTCCTCGGGCAGTTGGCATTCCACAATCTGTTCTTCACTCCTTTGACCAATGTTTGCCATCAAGTTTTCCACCTTATTCCCGTCTCGTTTGACGTGGGTGAAGGACCAAGCGTGGCGCACTTTGATGAGATCAACCAACCGCTCCACTTGATATGTCATACGCCAACTATCCACCACTTTGACAACCATCTGTCCACCTTGGAGCCATTTGGCCATTTAGATGATGATATGAGAGTCTCCTTCGCTTATCGTATGTTCCCATTGGTGGCAGAGGGAGAGCTTGATGCCTTAAAATAATCCTTCTAGATTCACTGCATTATTGGTGTCCTATCCTAAATTCCCATGAAAGTGATGGATAACCCTGCCATCACTGTTCTGGATAACACCTCCATACGCAGCTGAACCTAGGTTTCCTTTGGAGGAACCATCAAAATTCAACTTGTAGTGGCCGCTTGGGGGTGGGAGCTAGGTATTCACACTAGTTGGGAGAACTCTCTTTCCCTTAAAATTTTTCCACCCCTATGGGGAGCAATCCATTCCCCATCCATTCAAGATTCGTTTTTCCCTATCATCCATCTCCCAGTCTTTTTCGTTCCACTGGGTGATTTTGATAGTTGTAACACCACGGTTTTGACCCCGTTTGCATTTAAAATATATAATGTAAATATTGTATTTAATCGTGGTGTGGAGCTCAAGGCAAAAGCCCCACCATCAGTTTAGCATGTTGTATTTCGGCAAATAAATTAGATGTTGATGGTGGTTTGTGCTAGCTAGGCACATTATAATTTTACATCATGTAACTACGCAATTAATAAAATATACCACAACTGGCTATGCCAATGAGACCGTTGAAGAGAAGGGGCATGATCTCACAAGGATAGGGGGGGGAAACCATTCAAACCTTTGGGCCAATGGAGAAAAGCCAAATGTGAAGCGAAAACCCATAAAGTTGTCAACTACCCTTTTTGTCCTTTGTGCCCAGTCATTTAGGAAGTGGTTGAGAAATTAATGCATGGGGATGGGAAGAGTATGGGAGTCAAATTCGAATTTGGGGAGCCACCCATTTTGGAAAAGTTTGTATTTGACTTGTTGGACAAGTAAATGCTGGGAAAAGAATGCCCAAGCTATTTACTCACCCACACCCTTTCATTTTTCACCATTCCCATGGAGGTTGGGCACTCTCACGTAGGTGAAGCTTGTTGAGCTCCTCCCCTCACAATTTATGCAGTTAAATCTCGTTGCCATGGCTGAAAAACCAGATTTTGTTGTGTTCAATGGATGGGAGAAGAGACCCACGATCTTGGGGGTTTAAGGGGATGTTTTTCCCTCTACTCACGCGGCTGAGTTTGCTGGGCGTTTTTCCTCCACGATTTTGTGGTTTTCCTCATTTTCCCATGCCCAAAATTCGTCCATTTGGGTTGCTCGGTGGTTATAGAGACAAGTCTTCCCGCTTTGGAAGTTTGGGGAGGTCGTTTTTCCCCCAGGTTGTGCATAAACGTTTTCTGAGTTCGGATCTGCGATTTGGGGACTTATGGTGGTCATTTTTGCCCTTGAAATGCCCGTGGGTGATTTGTGAAACTGTGTTTTCCTTCAGAGGGTTGTTTTCCCTTTCACCGAATTGTTTTTGGTTGAAAAAAATTTCCTTTCATGCCTGGCATGTGCTTTTTGCAGTTATGTGCATCCCTGTGTCGGCTTAGCTGAGTAAGTCCAAGAAGCCCATCTGTTAATTGGTTTGCTTGGTTGAGTAAGTCTAGGGAACCTAGCTGTTAGATGGGTGATTGAGTTGGGATGTGATTGGTTGGATTGGCTGAGTAAGTCCAAGGAACCTCCATGTTATTGGTTGTTTCCCCCACGTAGTCTATGAAACCCAACTGTGTGTTGGCTTGACTGTGGGTGTATGGTTTTGCTGCATGTAAGCCTGTTGTTCTCTTGTTCCTTGTGGAATCATGCCCAGCTCGGGGGTGGTAGCGTTGCTGAGAGATTGATGAGCATGCTGGCCTATGGTTGGGTGGAATGCCGCAACAACATAGCTAGTTGTGGGAGGCATCAAGCTTCAATTCAAGATAAGTATTCTTGTGCTTTCTAACTCCTGCAACTGTAATTGTTTCACGGATGACAATATGAACAATGTTGAATGTGTTGAATGTATGTGATTGCTTCTGCTGTTTACTTATTGATGATTAGGCATTTGCATATGTGTATGCTTCATTATTCAATGCATTTGTAAATTATCATGTTCATGGGGCTAGATTGCCCGGTTCCGCAGTGTTGGTCGCGTCCTCTTCGCGGTCACAGGGAAGGGGACGTCAAAGTGTGGTATCAGAGTCCACGTTGCAGCATGGGCCTCAATGGGACATGAAGAAAGTGGGGACAGAAGCAAGGTTACCCTCTGCCCAGCAGAGAAAAAAAAATGTGAAACACATGAATTTTTTTAAGAAAATTCTAAGTATGGAAAACATCAGATGACTTAAGCTGAGTCCTCCCGATACATCGGATGATGTCATGTCCCCATGCCTCCGACCAACGTAGAGGACGCGACCCAAACTTTAAGCACAACGGGCTAAGAGGCCCATGAACATATACATGAATAAAATTGCTAAAACAAAATGCTTAAATATACACACATGAACATTTATCATGCATAGATGCAGTCATCTATCAGACACAGCGGAAACATCATACATTGAAGCAAGCATTCATTTTAACATGTTCATCATTTTCATATCATTGACAGAAAATAAAGTTGCAGAAGTAAAATATGCAAGATCACTTATCTTTTGATGAACTCGTTCCGCAACCAGCTACGTCGCTGCAACGTTCCACCCAACCATAGGCTAGTGTGCTCCTTAATCTCTCAGCAACGCTGCCACCCCCGAGCTGGGCATGATTCTCCAAGGAATAAGGGAACATCAGGCTTACACGTAGCCAATGATACACAAAAACACACAGCCAAGCCAACAAAGTTGGGTTTATCAGGCCATCAAGGAGTTGGGAAAGGCTCAATGCTAAGCTGGTGAGCTCATTACAGAGCCAAGAACACCTACACCAGAACTAGCCTGACCTCTAAGACACCCAAACACACCCAACACAAGGAATCATTCCCTTCTCTGCTACACAGTCCCTCAGGCCCTGCATTCCCTTCCAGTGCTATTCAGGGGTGATGGAGAAGAAGGCCAGCTCTCTAGTTCTGTCTGTGTGGTTTTCAGCCACCAGGTTTATCAAGCAAAACTAAGCCCCCATCCCTACTCCTCTCACAGTCCGAAGACCAACCATTGCACTCAGGCAATTAATTCAGCTGTCACACCTTAAACATGGAAACAATTCCCGAGTCATTCTTGGCCCTATCGTGGCCAAAATGACTCTCCAGCGAATTTACAACAGTTCCCAAACACAACAACAAACACAATTCCAACAGGGGGAAATCAGCAGTTCTGAAATGTAATCAGCATACATTACCAACATACACGGGGAAGATAGCAGTTCTGAAATGTAATTAGCATACATTACCAACATACACGGGGAAAACAATAGTCCGTTCTTCATAATCGAGGCCGCTGAGGAAAAACGTATGCAGACCACACTTGGGGACGAATTTACAGCATCTCGACCGGTGCGTATACAGCCACAATGCAGAACCCACAAATCAGCCTCTGAGCAAAGGGAGGAGCCACACCATTCTCCAATTCGCAGAGGAAAAACTGCGTGGGTGAAACCAGGAAAATTCCTGTGCGTGAAAACAATGAGCAGACAATTGGAAGTGTGTGAAGGTGAACAACTACAGGAGGACGCGAAATCGCAGTGCGTGGGTGTTCAGCAAACTCGTGGAGAGGAAGAAGTGTCTGCGTGAGGGGATGAACAACAAAAATCGTGGGTAGAGTGTGCGTGTGGGTGAGGACTGACAGTCCTGCCACCCTACTCCCCAAAACAATTAACTGCCTCAACCACCAGCAGTCTTTCTTAATGAAAGTGGTTGAAATAAAACAAAGGAAGAAGACATATGGGTTTTTCTCTCATTGGCCAAGGTTGACAATTTCCCCCACCCCTATCCTTGCGAAAATCATGCCCCTTTCTCATTTTAGTTGCCGCGATCGTAGCTGGTCGGGTTCATTTTTAATTATAGATGCATATTTACATGATGACCGTCATAATATATGCCGCATGCCCCGATATACCATCGTTGACAATTCAAATCCAAAACATAACATAACCGATCAATGGTGGGGCCTTGGCCTTTAGCTCCACACCCTGATCATTTACAATTTATACATCATATACATCTAATGTAACGGGGTCAAAACCGGGACATTACAGATGACTTAGCCAAGTTCAGCCGACAAAGAAATGAAGGCAGAGAGAAATTTTTTGAATAATTTTCTAATGGTCTTGGCTGAGTGGAGCCGATGGTCTCAGATGGGTCGAGCCAATACATCGGCTGACAAAACCAAAAACCTAGCCGACAAGGCAAACGGAAAGAAAAATTTTCAAAATTTTTGAAAAATCTTTCTAAGTGTCAAAATCACCGGAATCCGTTTGTTGAAGCCATCGGATACGTCGGCTCAATTAGCCGAAGGGCTGTTAATGACTGCGGAAGGGAAAGGATGAAGGGAGCCAACACGACGACAGAAAGAGGAAGAGGAGAAGACACATTTTTTTCTTTCTTTCAAAGTATAGGAAATCTCGGGAAAAGTTTTCTGATGCCACTCGGGTGAAGCTCTTCGAGGCATCTCGGAAAATAAAAGAAGATCGATCCGCCGAAGCGTCGGAAAAGAAAAGAAGATCAATCTGAGGCGTCAGAAAAGAATAGAAGATCGATCCGCCGAAGCATCGGAAAAGAAAAGAAGATCGATTCGAGGCGTCGGAAAATAATAGAAGATCGATCTGCTGAAGCGTCGGAAAAGAAAAGAAGATCGATCTGAGGCGTCGGAAAATAATAGAAGATCGATCCACCAAAGCGTCGGAAAAGAAAAGAAGATCGATCTGATAATGCATCGGAAAAGAAAAAAAGATCGATCCGATAAGGTGTCGGAAGGGAAATGATGATCAATCCGCTAAAGTGTTGGAAGGGAAATGAAGACTCACCCGACACGTCAGAAGAGTTGTCAACAGTGGACCCGATGCAATGGATGACTTGTTGGAAAGGGATCCGATCAGATGGGAAAAGCCGAGTTTCTAAAAACAGAGAATTTTCAGCAGATTTTCAGTGGAAAAGTGGGACTCCAAAGGGATTTATAGGTGCTGAAAAGGTGAAAAAATGGAAGCAATCTTATGCGCCATATTGCGCGAAAATCAAATATTTACAAAAAAAATAAAATGAGGGTGCTTTCCTTGACCCAAAGCCACAAGGGGGCCCCCTTGACCCCCGTCTTCCCCCTCAGACCGTCGTTTTTGGAGAAAAGAAAATTCTATGTTTTGACAAGTTCCAATGTGGGATTTTTCGAAATGCAGGTAAGTGAATTATAAATTTCTAAGGTTGATTATGTAGCTAACAATGATGTTTATTAACACATTTGTAGAGTCATAGTGCAATTTGGAAGGTTGGTCATGAATATTTCCAAGCAGAGCAATTCCAATAAGATCAACATCATAAGTGATGCCCAAAATCCCTATGAGCTCAAGGCAGATGTCGTGGAGGAAAGTATTCAGGTTATGAATGATGGGACAAAATTTGACGGGGAAATTAATCAAAAGACTTCCCCAGATCTTGAAGCCACTATAAGAGGCCTGAAGGTGGAGTTGCAAAATTGCACAAAAAACAATAAAAAAATGGTAAAAGCTCAGGAGGAGCAAAATCAGTTGACTGTAGCCATACTACAGAGTTTGACAGACCTCCGAGGGCAAGTAAACTCTCGGCATCAGAGGGATGTGAAGCTTGGCCGAAGGAAGAAAGGGTTCAAACCTTCTCACTTCCAAGATCAGCAAAAGAATCCATCACAAGCTATGACTAAGCCAACCAGAGTGATGGGAGACAAGCCAAGGAAACCATTCTGATGTTGGGGATGTGGAGAAGACCACATGATTAAGTACTGTCCGCATCGGAATGGGAATGAAAGTCCAGTCCAAAATATTCAGAGAGCTGAAACGGTGGGGAAACCACTCCAATGTTGGGAATGTGGAGGAAACCATTTGTGAAGGAACTTTCTGCATCGGGATGGGAGTGTGAGGCAAGATCACAACATCCAAGGAGCTGAAACTGAAATTGGGACAGCTGACCATGAAGGATTATGCAAACAATTTCTTGGGATTGTTGGGGTATGCAATGAAAATCCAATATCTTCCGAGTAGGCTACCTCAAGCTTACAAAGAAATGATTGAGGTTGATGATCCTAGAAGTCTAGAGGAGGCTATCAGGAAGGCTAAGTAGTGTTGTGACCAAAACCCAGGTTCTAAGACCAAAATTGTATGTACAGTTTCATTATGTGAATGAAGAAATCCTATTTTGGCATGATCTGTGTGTGAACTCAATCATGTAAGAATGTGTGTTTTACATGAATTAAATCCTCTGTTAATGATTGATAAGCATTTGTGTGTGAATGAAGGTCTTTGAGAGGAATAGAAATAGAGATCGATTGATCGATTCTCTAATCAATCGAATGTGAGTTAGATTAATACTCCATTAAGGATTTCATGAATGAATTATGTTCAGAATAACTTGGTTGCAAGTTTCCGAATCAACAATCGATCATTGCAAGGATCGATGGTAAACAAGGTATATCACTTCTAGAATTGTTGAGGTTTGTGCTTTAAGAAGTTAAAGCATAACAACTCATGGTTAATCCAACTAGCCACTGGAACCAGGAAGAAAGTTGGAAAAGTGGTAGATGGATGGGCTAGTCACTTAAGCAGACTTGGATGTTCTACCACTTGGTTCCTATGACATTCCTATTGGGATGGGTTGGTTAGAAGCACGCAAGGTTAAAATTGAATTCTACAACAAAGCATATGAATGCTTGGATGAGGAAGGAAAACTAAGGATGGTAAGAGTCATTTCAAAGGATGTTTTTGTTAGGCATATTTCCGCAATGCAGCTGAAGAAATTATGTAGGAAAATGTGTCAATTGTATGCAGCCCATGTTTTGGAGGCAGAAGAAAATGGAACTCCTAGGATGGATGATTTCCATGTGTTGCAGGAGATCAAGAATATTTTTCCTGATAAGGTTTTGAGACTTCCTCCAGAGAGGAACATCGATTTTACAATGGACTTGGTTCTTGGAACAACGCCACGGTATAAGACACCCCACGGGATGAGCATACCAGAATGGTTAGAGATGAGGAAGCAACTACAAGAATTGTTGGGAAAGAAAGATGGTATAATCAGGTTTTGTATTGATTACATACAATGGATTAAAGTCACTGTGAAGAATAAAATACCCTTTGCCTAGGAATGATGACCCCTTTGATCAAATGAGAAGAGCAAAGGTGTTCCTGAGGATTGACTTCAGGTCTGGTTACCATCAGGAAAGGATCAATGACGAAGATGTTCATAAGACATCCTTCAAAACAATTGTTATCAGCAGGTATCTAGACAAGATTGTTCTTTCCTTCCTTGGCGACATTCTTATTGTTCTCAGAATGAGGAAAGTGCATGAGGGACATTGAGAATGGTACTGAAAATGCTCAAGGAGCATGAACTGTGTGCACATTGAGGAATGTGACAGATGTGAGATCTTTTATGAGACTTGCAGGTTACTACATGAGAATCATTGAAGGGTACTCTATAGGTATAATGACTTGGACAAGGAAGACTAAGTGGTACTCGATGAATTTGAGGCAGGAACCTGCCATGGACGAAGGCTAGACATCATGAGGGAAACCTTAGAGGAAATTTGGGGTCTAAAATGGGCCTTATAAGAAAACGTGCCAACAATAAGTTCTTGTGAGTTGGAATTCAAGAACCAATAGAAGTTCAATAAAATGAGTCAACCATAATGGTTGAATTGACATATTTGTCATAAAAAAACTACTTTTTTTGTTTGTATTTTCGACATATCTCCCTGTGTTTTTACTCAAATTTCGATCAGGAGAGCTCGTTGGATGCAAAATTTGATTCTGCATACAACGAGTATCCACACTGCATACTTTTGACAGACCCCGCTACCCCAAAAACAAGAAATACCTGAAAATGTGATGATGATGTCATCATCACATTTTTTAGGTATTTTTTGTTTTTGGGGTAGCGGGGTCCATCAAAAGTATGTAGTGTGGGTATTCGTTGGATGCAGAATCAAATTCCACATCCAACGAGCTCTCCCAATCGAAATTTGAGTAAAAACACAGGGAGATATGTCGAAAATACGAACACAAAAAGTAGTTTTTTTCTTTCTTCCTCCAAAATTAATAAATATTATTTTATTATTTTAACTATTGTTTTATTATTTTCCTTAGGAGGCCGATTTTAGACCTCAAAATTCCTCTAATGAATCATGAACAAACAAATTTATGAACTCCAGATTGCAAGATTTTCTATTGATTATGAGAGACTGTGATCTCCTGTGATGGTTTTGAATCATTCTAGCAATGGATATGCTTGTATTGCATTGTTTGATGTATGAAGTTCATGTTGCTAATCGTGATTGTATGACTAATCTAAGATAGTGTCTAGATGACATGTGGTATGTGAATGTCCAGGTTTTGGGTAGCATGTGTAAGTAAGGGATAAGTACTCCCACTTGAAAAGGCCAAACAATATGAGGATGGCCTCATGGTTGCAAAAAGTTTAAATTATGTAGGAGACGAAATTGTAGACTCAGATTTGATTTGGCTGTCAATGTATTTATCAATTGATAATTGGGAATTCATTATAGGCATGAAATAGATTTGAAAATCCATGACTGAAATTTGTATGACGACATCTCATGTAAACTGCATGCTTGTGTGTGACGCAGGTGAGATGATGAAAACATGCATAGCTCTTGGGAGGATGTACTTGGGTACATAGCTCCTCAGAAAGATGTACTTGGGTGCATGGTTCTCAGAAAATATGTACTGGGTGTACATGGATACTCGGAAGGATGTACTTAGATACATAGATCCTCAGAGGGATGTGTTTGGAATAGGTTTGAAAACCTATAATTGAAATTCTTTTTATGATGACATCTCATATGGATTGCATGCTTGTATGTAACGCAGGTGAGATGATGAAAATATGTACTAGGTTTACCTGACTTCTCTCAAGGATATGTTTGGGATACATGGCTCCTCTGGAAGGATGTACTTGGGTACATCACTTCTCCCCCTGCCAACTAGGCACCGGTATGCATCACTGGGGATGCCCAGGGTGTAAGACATCCAGTTAGACTTTTTTCCACACACATTCACACCATAAGGGGACTGTCACGGGAGTGGGGGATCCGTGAAGAGAATAACCCCTAGGTATTATGTTGTTTGGAAAGGGAGCACCTAAGCTTGGTAAGCACTTGGAGGAGGTGCTAGGATTTCAAGTCAGAGCTGCCATTGAACACCCAAGGAGGTGCTAGGCTCTAGGGAAAATCCGCGCCATTGAAAACTTAAAGAAGATGCATGTGCAGATAAGTATCTGGTTACTTATCAACTTTTGGATTATTATTATTATGTGTATACACATGTGTATTTGATTCGGTTAAGATTTGGAAAATCTTGTTAAAGAATTAATCCTATGTAAATGAATCTAACATGTGAATTAATATGTTTTGGTGTCTGGAAAGGAAGTGTCTGAGCTTGGTAAGCACAAAGAGGAGGTGTAGGCTCTTAAGCAGAGCTTCCATTAAGCACCCAAAGAAGTGTTAGGCTCTGAAGCCGGACTACCAAATCTCGATTGAGTAATGTTGTCAGAGGTGATCCGAGGCTTGCCAAAATTTGGCTACCTATCAATGCACACCTAAGAGAGTAGAGGGAGGGCGGGTACACTCGAAGGACTGTATAACGGAGAAGAGGTACCATCTTGGTGCGAGGTGGGGCAGGTCTTGTCAGTTCCATAGTTGTGTGAAGACAAATTCAAATACCCGTGGAGCCAAAGGACATAATTATGCAGATAAGTATTTGGCTCATCTGGCAACTTCTTGTTGATTTTATATATATATATATACATCTGTGCGTATGATTCAACTATGATTTTTAGAACCTTGAATGAATCTGACATGAGAATTGATTCATTGATTGGAACTTGAGAATAGGTATTGCTGACTACCAAAGGCATTATATATGATCCAAGCTGAGGAGAGGGATTCTCTAGAGTCACACATTCGATCACTTCTTGCAAAAAAAGGGAATAAAGTCTGAATTGACACCAGAGTTCGAAGAAATCTTCCAGCAGTGAAGAATCTTCTTACAAGTGCACCTGGTGGTGCGTATTGATGCAGGAAATCGAGGACTTGGAAGAGCTCCAGATTGTGCCATTGGACAGGTGAAGGTACGGTAGAAGCACTATAGTCCTGATGAGGCTACGTGGGAGCTGGAGAATGCCATGTGATTGGTGCATCCATAGTTGTTCAAGTGGTGAAGCACCGAGGACAGTGCTAATGAAAGGGGAGAGGAATGTAACACCTCGATTTTGACCCCGTTTGCATTTAAAGTATATGATGTAAATATTGTATTTAATCATGGTGTGGAGCTCAAGGAAAAAGCCCCACCATCGATTTAGCATGTTGTATTTCAGAAAGTAAATTAGATGTCGATGGTGGTTTGTGCTAGCTAGGCACATTATAATTTTACATCATGTAACTATGCAATTACTAAAATATACCACAACCGGCTATGTCAATGTGACCGTTGAAGAAAAGGGGAATGATCTCACAAGGATAAGGTGGGGGAAACCATTTAAACCTTTTGGCCAATGGAGAAAAGCCAAATGCCAAAGGAAAAAACCATAAAGCTGTCAACTACTTTTTTTGTCTTTTGTGCCCAGTCATTTAGGAAGTGGTTGAGAAATTAATGCATGGGGATGGGAAGAGTATGGGAGTCAAATTTGAATTTGGGGAGCCACCCATTTTGGAAAAGTGTGTATTTGACTTGTTGGGCAAGTAAATGCTAGGAAAAGCATACCCAAGCTATTTACTCACCCACACCCTTTCATTTTTCACCATTCCCATGGAGTTTGGGCACTCTCACGTAGGTGAAACTTGCTGAGCTCCTTCCCTCACAATTTATGTAGTTAAATCTCATTGCCATGGCTTAAAAACCTGATTTTGTTGTGTTCAATGGATGGGAGAAGAGACCCATGATTTTGGGGGTTTAAGGGGACGCTTTTCCCTCTACTCACGCAGCTGAGTTTGCTGGGCGTTTTTCCTCCACAATTTTGTGCTAGTTTTCCTCATTTTCCCATGCCCAAAATTCATCCATTTGGGTTGCTCGGTGGTTACGGAGCCAAGTCTTCCCGATTTGGAAGTTTAGGGAGGTCTTTTTGCCCCCAGGTTGCCCATAAACATTTTCAGAGTTCGGATCTGCGATTTGGGGACTTATGGTGGTCGTTTTTGCCCTTGAAATGCCTGTGGGTGATTTGTGAAACTGTGTTTTCTTTTAGAGGGTTTTTTTCCCTTTCACCAAATTGTTTTTGGTTGAAAAAAATTTCCTTTCATGCCAGACATGTGCATTTTGCGATTATGTGCATCCCTATGTCGGCTTGGCTGAGTAAGTCCAAGAAACCCATCTGTTAATTGGTTTGCTTGGTTGAGTAAGTCCAGGGAACCTAACTGTTAGATGGGTGACCGAGTTGGGATGTGATTGGTTGGCTTGGCTGAGTAAGTCCAAGGAACCTCCACGTTATTGGTTGTTTCCCCCACGTAGTCTGTGAAACCCAACTGTGTGTTGGCTTGACTGTGGGTGTATGGTTTTGCTGCATGTAAGCCTGTTGTTCCCTTGTTCCTTATGGAATCATGCCCGACTCGGGGGTGGAAGAGTTGCTGAGAGATTGATGAGCACGCTAGCCTATGGTTGGGTGGAATGATGTAGTGACGCAGCTAGTTGTGAGAGGCATCAAGCTTCAATTCAAGATAAGTATTCTTGTGCTTTCTAACTCCTGCATATGTAATTGTTTCACGGATGACAATATGAACAATGTTGAATGTATGTGATTGCTTCCACTGTTTACTTATTGATGATTAGGCATTTGCATCTGTGTATGCTTCATTATTTAATGAATTTGTAAATTATCATGTTCATGGGGCTAGATTGTCCAGTTCCGCAGTGTTAGTCACGTCCTCTCCGCGGTCAGAGGGAAGGGGACGTGACAATAGTCTCTTGAATATATTTATTAACTTGGTTCCAAACTCTTTGAAACTAGTTTTTCTTTCCTTCAAAAATTCATCCATTTATTTCCTTCCAAATTGCCCAAAGTTCCACGGAACGTGAGCTAGATTTTACGAATAACCGGGTTTTTGTAAGCCTCCGTATTCCACACTTTTATCGTTTGGTGAGGTTGGCCTCTCACACGATCGATCCTTCTAAAAATTGCAGCTCCTGAGTCCCACAAGGAAGAATCCATAGAGCATGAGTCTAGGAGATGATTTATAGTTTCCTCCTCATGTTCACATAAAGCACACCAAAATGGGCCATTCATGCCTCTTTTCATTAATTTTTTTCCTATCAGGATTCGTCTGTGAACGACCAGCCAGATAAAGGTAGCAATTTTGGGCCAAGGGTTAAAGTTCCAAATCACATTCCAGATATCCCCGTGATGGATTCCTCCCTGGTTGAACATAAGATTATAAGGTTCTCTTGTGTTATATGTTCCTTTAGATTGATATCCCCACCTCAATTTATCGGGTCCTCCTTGGATACGAATGCAATGTTCCTGAAGGGTCTCCATAATCTTGTGCATGTATTCAATTGGGAATCTTTGATTCCGCCACTCATGTGGTTACCATTCATAGAATTCTTTAGTGTCCTGCGCTTCTCTCCATAATTGATGGATTTTAGTTAGCCCTAGTTCCTTGGCTCTGGTCCAGCTAGCTTGGATATCAATCTGTGAAATGATCTTTGGCATATGCTACCAAGAATCATTCCAAAAATTAGCATCATGTCCTTCCCTTATTTTCCAAAAGCTATGATCTTAGATTCTCCCTTTGTTCGTATAAGCATAATTCCATACATGAGATCCTTGTCTTCCTTCATTAAACCTTATAAGATCTTGTTTTGGTTTTCCTTGAGCATAATTGCTATGCCATAATTTTTCCCATGGTTATTCTTTATGTGACACCCAATGCCACCAAGTTTTCACTCCTAGGACTTGACTGTTTTTCTCCAGGTCTCTCAATTCCAGTCCACCTTGATCCTTTGATTTACAGGCTGTCTCCCAACTCACTGAGAGCCCATCTATGATTGCCTTGATTTCCTCCCCACAAGAAGTTTCTTTGAATTGCTCTAATATTTTTTCAGAACCAATTTTGGAGCAGTCATGGTAGAAAAGAGGTATATGGGCATAGCTTGAAGAACTGCTTTAACTAAAATGACCTTTGTAGCCAAGTTGACATGTCTAAAATTTCATTTATCCAATTTCCTTCTCATTCGTTCCAGTAAATCTTCCCAAGAGACTTTCCTGATCACCCCTTCAACAAGCGGAGCACCAAGATATTTGGATGGAAGGGAGTTTCCTTGGAATCCTAGGATACACATAATATTCTGTTGATTGACCCTAGGGGTATTAAAAAAGAAGACTTGGGACTTTGTATTATTTACCTCCAGCATGGAAGCCCTTTAAAAGGAGCTCAGGAATTTCTTCAGAACCCGCCCCTTGAACTGATGAGTGTCCCTTAAGCATTGTATCGTCCACAAATTGTTGGTGGCATTAGCTCTATTTTTGAGTTAAGTAGTTGGAAGGGGGTATATTAGTGAAAGAAAGAAGAAATTCAGAGAATTTTCAATGTCATATAGCCTTGAAAGGTGTTGATGGTGTTCTTGCATGTTATAAGGGGTTGGTTTATTGTTCTAAAGTTCAAAATTGTTAAAAAATCCCAAAATTCTAACTTCGAAAATAGATCTAAAACAAGGAAAATTTGCTCAAGGATATGAAGTGGCAGGAATGAATGGCTTGGATACGCAGCAGAGAAGATCAAAGGCTACAAATCATTTTCGCCAAGGTAAAATCGGGAGCAGAAAAGTGGAAAAGGAAAAAAAATGGTTATAAAGTTGGTGTATCTGCTTTCCACTCTCTGCGATTTTGTGGAAAGGAAAGGTTGGGAGCGGAAGAGCAGAAAAGGTAGAAATTTGGTTATAAAATTTGGTATTTCTGCTTTCTGCTATTTTGCGGAAAGAAGAAACATAACAAAATTTGGTTCTGAAAAGTCGGAAGTCTGCTTTCTGTTTTCTACAGCCTGCAAATTTCAACAACTCTCGTTCATTCACGCATTTCCGATGAGATCCGATTGTGTGCACACAAATCGCTGAGACAACTTGCACACTCAAAGTTGGAGATGGCTTGCGCAATGGCAAATGTGCATAAATGACGTGTCCCATCCCCATTGGATAACACACTCAGAGATTGGAGGTACGAAAGTCACCATATGGAGTGCGATGGTGCATGTTTTAACGGAGGAGATCTAATCAAGAGTGAATCTACGGAGAGCAATTTCATTGATTCAACATGTGCGGATAAATGAACAATTGAAATCTGCGAAATATGGTGGGTTCTTAATATTTGAAGGGTGGAGATTTAAAGAGGAGTTTGATCAAAGGATGGAAACAATTTCGCAAGGTGAACTAGCATAGAGAAATTCATAATGGCAGATTGCAAAATTGGGTAGGCCCGATAGGTTTGGACGGAAGAGATCTTGGCGGATCTTGGATCTACGATCAAAATTGATTTCACAATGGGAATAAGAAGGAAGTTTATCAGGATAGCAAATTGTGAAATATGGTAAAGGTTTCATGGTTCGACGGATAAATTGAAGATTTAGATCTACAACCAACGAATATTTTGAAGACAGATGAAAGGAAGAAATCATTTTGTACTTCATTTTGGGAAATTAGTTAGTTAAGAAGTTTAGTTTATTTCAAAAAATAGTGAGAAGCAAATAAATGTGTTTGACACATATACAAGCAGTTGTGTCTATTTTTAGAATCAGTTATTCAACTCATGCAGCGATATTTTCTATTTTAACAAGTTTTTGTGATATAACAGAGGTTGGAACTCGAGAGATTTGGTGTTATGTACTTTCTAGCCTATCTTTAATAAAATTACAGAGCCGAATGTTGGCCTTTTGTTGCAAAGATTCATGTGTATTTCGTAGTTACAATCTGTTACTTCCTTTCTTATGTGCATGTATTTCCTATTAAACTTTCCATTATGTGTTCTTTCATATATGGAATGAGTTTGTAATAGTTTCAGAATTCATACATGTTTATGCTCTGGCTATTTTTCCAGATATCCACAAATCATTTCAACTGAAGTTATGCATAATTCATCTTTTTGGTGCTCTGTATTAATGGACTGTCATTAATTCTTCTCTATCACCAAACAAACAAAATTATGACCCTGACATAAGTATTATATTTCCTTTGCATAATATTTCCATGCAAACAGTTATGTGATTCAAAAAATATTTGTGACTCCATAACCCAATGTATGCTTGCCTCATTTCAACCACAAACACAATCTAAATTTTTATTTTTATTTATACATATGGCCTTGATTAGACAAATCCGTGAGAGATCCCTCTCTGGTAAGAGAGAAGTCAACTTTATTTCTTAAAGTGGTTCTGTTGTTACCTTGGGATTTACCTCCTACAACCTGGGTACATTCTGAGTGCTAACAAATTGGTGCCGTTGTTGGGGAATGAAAGTGCAAATCAGCCTTGGGAGAGACGATGAATAGTCCAAGAAGAAAGGGTTTTTGTGGCCAAACAAAAATTTCTGCATTTGAAAAAGGTTGTACATTTTCCCTAACGACTCCACATTCATTCTAAGCAAGATTTTAGAAGGCATCCTGGATTCCAGGAGGTCACATACACGAGGTAACCCTAATTCTGAAATATTACAAAGTGTGGATAATCCATAAAGATTGCTTAGAAGTAGGGGTAAAGAAAAAATAAATATTTCTCAGTTTGGTGCATCATCTTCTCAAGAATTCCATAGCATTCAAGATTTTGGGTGGGAAACAAATTTTGAAAGGTCCTTGTTGAGATCTAAATCTAAATCTAATTTGAAGGAAACATAAATTAATCCCAGTGGGTTAGAATCATATCTGCTTGATTCTCTTTGGAAAAACCTTCAAAACCCCATGAAAATTGAAGAAAGAGCTCCTATTGTTCAAAAATTTCAGCCTTATATCCCACCAACTGTTCAAACCAGTCACGTCCCCTTCCCTCGGTTCGACGGAGAGGATGCAACAATACCTTACTAATCAACTCGGGAAACCATGCCCCATGAACATAAACATGAAGTATAAAATGCATTGGAGTAACATCCATACACAGATGCAGAATGCAAGTTAAATTAATCATAATACATATGCAGAGGTCTAATTTCCTAGACATACATCGAAAGCAATTACATTAGTAAACATACATTCACAACATATAAGCATTTATCATGTTTATTCATAAAATAATGTAGTTGCAAGGATTTAATCACAAGAATAATTATCTTCAGGGAAGCTTGTCCCGCAACCAGCTACGTCGCTGCAACGTTCCACCCAACCATAATCTAGTGTGCTCATCAATCTCTCAGCAAAACTGCCACCCCTAAGTTGGGCATGATTCCACAAGGAGTAAGGGGTAACTAGCAGTCTCACACGTAGTCAAGGATACACAACTCAGCCAAGCCAACACGGTTGGGTTTATTAGGCTATCAGGGAGCTGGGGAAGCTAACTACTAAGATGGTGGGCTCATTGAAGAGCTAGGAAAACCTGCACCAGAACTAAATTGAATTCTAAGACACCCACACACACCCAACACAAGGAGTTAGTCCCTTCTCTACTGCACAGTCCCTCAAGCCATGACTTCCCTTTCATTGCTATTCAGGGGGTGTGGAGAAGAAAGCCAGCCCTCTAGCTCTGTCCATGAGGCTCCTGCACACACCAGGTTTTCCAAGCAGACTAAGCCTCCATCCCACTCCCACACAGTCCAAGGACCAACCACCGTACACACACAATAAAACTGAGCAATCCACAGCTCTCAAAAACTAAAGGGAAACACCACTGCAACCAAAAAGGGGTGATACATAGCTCAGACTGAGTAATTCGACTCCAGAGTCGTTTATGGCCCTATCATGGCTAAAATGACTCAACAACGAATTCACAACAACCCAAATTTGTTGAGAATCCAACAACGATCTCTCAGCTGCATGAGGGAAAGAATACGACCTACATGAAGGTGGATTCACCTACACAGACCCACAAAACGTGAGGAGAAACTACACAGTAAAATCGAGGAAGAAGGACTATCTCGAATGTCTGTCTCCGTGAGGAAGAACGAGTGCCTGCATGAGTGTAGTATGAGGATGATGGGGATGATCGGATCCATGGTTCCCTGGGTATGCTTGAGTGTGTGGGAAATGACTGACAGTCCCACCAACACTGATGCTGCCCATGTAGACGTTTTCCTAGGGTAATAACTGCCCCCAACTAACTCCAGGAGAATTAAAACGATGGCTGAATGAGACAAGGAAAGGTGAGTAATACCAAAAGATGGATTTATCAATTGACACTTGGTTGTTCCCCAATGGCTCCCAAGGGTTAGACATCCCCCCCCCCCCCCCCCCCCTTAACCTTAGGAAATCATGCCCTTTTCATTTTTGTGGCATCGACATAGCTGGTTGTAGGCCTTTTTAATTAATTTTGCATATGTACATGGTGTCCAACATTATAACGTTCCTGGCTAGCACAGAATACCATCGGCATCACCAAAACATAATACAACAATCAATGGTGGGGCATTTTCCTATAGCCCACACCATGATCCTTTACAATATATACATCATACACACTTAATGTAAACAGGGTCAAAACCGGGGTGTTAAAAAACCCCTCCATCCTTTCAAGCCTCTCCTTTTGTTCCAAATCCACCTATACCAATAGTGGATAGGTTTTCTACTTTGGCCTTACCTACTGTATTGCATGACCTTCCTCAAAATTATGCCCAAAGGATTTCCTTGTATGATCGATATGGTAATTTCACAGCAAGACAACATGCTGACAGATTTGATGATTTCATTAACTTGGAGGAGGTTGATGATGATGATGTTAAAATGAGGTTGTTTGCACAAAGTTTGTTCGGAGAGGCTAAGAAGTGGTTTAGGGATTTACTTGCTACATCCATTGCCACATTTGAATCTTTCCAAACTTCATTCTTGGAAAGATGGGATGACAAGAAGAGTCCATTACGAGTGCTTTCTCAGCATAATAATCTCAAGAAAGGAGGTTTTGAATTTGATCATGAGTTTTCAAGTTGGTTTATGAGGGTGTATAACTCTATCTCTGTTGATATCAAACCCCTTGTGGGCGCTGCAAAACTCCATTATGTTGATGCCTTTAATAGTGATTTTGCATTATTATTGAGAGAGAGAAAATCAGTAAATCTCCCTATTATGTTTAAAGATGCATTTGAAGTGGAAGCTAATATGATGGCAAGTGGAAAGATAAAGCATAAATTAGAAACAATTAAAAGAAAATCTAGAGAAGAAAATGTGCCTTCTACTTCTATTGCCTCCTCTTCTAATGATGCTAAATTTGAAATGATGATGAAGACAATGGAGAGATTGATGGGTAGGATGACTATAGATAATATAGACCATTGAACATAGAACATAATGAACCTCAAATCAGAAACCCAAACTTCAGAAGGCCAAATCCTCCTCCACTTCCACAAAATAGACAGAGAGATACGATGAATCATAGAAATCTTGATGATCAACAAATAAGGCCACCTTTTCTTGAGAACTATGTTGGAGATGCAGAAGAGGCTGATCCTGTTTAAGATCAAATTCACCATTTTGGTGATTTGGATTCTGAAATATACCTCACAGAGGAAGATCATAACATGTTTGCTCAATAGGATGACAATAATGATTTTGAGGAGGAGTCAGAGCAGTACCAAAGAGGATATTTACATGCTATAGATGATGTTCAGAGAAAGAAGAAATTGAGAAATAGAGATGTTACTGTAAATAAAGGAAGGTTTAATTCAAATCATCCTTCTAGTAGTCAATAGAACATAGAAAATAAAAATGAAAAACAAAAGGAACCCATTGCATATAAAGGATCTGAAAAAAAAACAAAAAAAACAAAAGAAGTCAAACAAACAACACTGGTGGATGTAGAAAAAGTTGCTTCAACTTTTAATTTGCAAATAGAACTTTCAAATCTCAAAATTTCCATTCCTTTCAATGA
The DNA here is from genome assembly GCA_001517045.1 of Pseudotsuga menziesii. Classification (NCBI taxonomy): domain Eukaryota; kingdom Viridiplantae; phylum Streptophyta; class Pinopsida; order Pinales; family Pinaceae; genus Pseudotsuga; species Pseudotsuga menziesii. The sequence continues at coordinate 69,135 of LPNX010458253.1, read as the reverse complement.
ATTGTTTAGAAATAGGAAATATAGAGATATAATAACAGATATGGTTAGGAGTCGGGGAGAATTTCAACCAGATATCCTAGAGGTGACAGATGATGCTCCTACCATAGTCTTTGGGTCAAAAATTGAAGATATGGATAATGATGAGGTCCCTCATTTATATCCAAGTTTAAATGTACATGATATGATTGTGCACAATGCTATGTTAGATTTTGGTGGCTCTCATAATTTAATGCCTAAGGGGGTAGTAGAAAGTTTGAGACTGGAAGTTACTAGACCATATAAAGATTTGTATTTCTTTGATTCTAGGAGGGTGATGTGTCTTGGATTGATCAAGAATATGGTGGTAAATTTGACAAAATTGCCATCTAAGACTGTGATAATGGATGTTGTTGTAGCAAACATTCCTCCTAAATTTGGTGTATTATTGTCAAGATATTGGACTTCTAAATTGAAAGGGAGTTTACAAATGGATATGTCTTATGCTACTATTCCTATGGTTGGTGGGAACAAAAGGTAGAAGAGATAAGCTTTTGTAGGTAGCAGTCAAGAAAATCCAGATAATCATCATATACATGATATTGATACAGATTTAAGATCTTCCATTCTCTTTAATGTTGGTTCTCCATGTGATCCTAAAATCCTTGCACAAATTGAATCTAAAGAAGATGAAGAGTTTTCAAAAAGACGAGAGGATTTGGAGAAAAAACAGAAAGAGGAAGGACTTTGGACCATGTATTTTGATGGATTAGTGGCCAAAATTGGTGTTCGTGCTGGTGTATATATTATTTCTCCTATCAGGGATTTTAAATCTTTGTCATACAAATTATCATTTGAATGTGCCAATAATGTGGTAGAGTATGAAGCTTTAATAGTAGGAATGAATGCTTTAAAATATTTGGGAGCAAAGAGGGTACAAGTTTTGGAAGATTCAGAACTTGTAATCAACCAGGTGAATGACAACTATCAGAACCAAAATCCTAGGATGAGGGCTTATAGGAATGAGGTATGGGATATGTTTGGTAACTATTTTACAAAGCACAAGATTAGAGTAATTCATAGGTATGAAAACACGGTAGCTGACTCTTTGGTCATTGCTACTGGTGTTATCAACCAAAATGGCACTTCTCCGTCCGAGTATTGACATCCAATATGTCAGGACACAAAAGGACATCTAGATTGAATTTTCCCAAACACTATAGATGTGCATGACCATTGATACATAATCTCCTGACTAGCTTCATATATTTTTATTTAGAGATTAGGGTTGCACATGTGAGTATTTCCATTTCAACCAGCGTGTCATACATGACTATTTACATTGCAACCCGCATGTACATTGAACACGCAAGTTTCATTTGAGAAAGGAGCGTGTCATACACGCCTTTTCTATATACATACTAGTGTGTACCTTAATACAATGTTAAAAACAAGAAATCATGATTAGTCGAGATCAGTTGAGCCTTAATCCACACTTATCTCAATTGTCTCAACCATCCTAACCTTCGAAACCTCTCCGTTTTCCCATGTATAAATAGAGGGAATGAGATGGGAATAATCAATCATTCTTAGAAAAGCAAAGTTATGATGGTGGTATGCCTAAGACCTCTTGGAGAAGCAGAACTCGGTGTCCTTGGTTTGCAGAGGAGTCCTTCTCTCAAGAGCTGGTTTGTAATCTTACCATCCTCTGTTTATGAATGAAGAAAGTTCTTATTCCAATCTTTGTATTGTTGCTTTCTTATGTATGATGGATTATGAATGATTTCAATTATGTTATTATGAACATGTATTTCACTAACCATTAATATACATATGAGATATTGCTGGAAGAAATTTTCTTTTACAGGTGAATTGGAAGAGCCTTGGAAGCTTTGAAGGAGACTGAAAGAGGAGAAAACCAAGCTTGGATCAACCGTCATTAACCGGGTAAGTCAAGCCTTATTCCTATTCCTATTTTATTTTCTAGATAAGTTGATTGTTTGCAAGTGTCTTAGTAAGTTGGTAACCCCATAGACCCTAGGTTACAAGGGTGCATTGTCCTGAACAACAACTGGTAAATTTAAAACTCCTACCGCTAGTCAGAGAAAGTATAAAGTTGATATTGTAAATAGACCTTCCATACCAGACAACTCTAAATATTGGCAAGTATTTGAGGATGATATGCAGACAAAAATATTTTTAGAGTTGTTTGGTGAATTTGTAAATACTCAAATTGACAATAAAAATGATAATTTTGAGAAGTTCCAAGATGTTGAACCGAGTGAAGATGAAGAAGCGAGAAACAAAAGTTGAAAAACACACTAGAGGGAAAGGATGTGATTCAATTAAAGAGCAATTTCATCCCAAGAGGTATGATTCCCTTAGAGAATCTTTTTTACCAAAATGATGTTGCAAAAGATCCACAGATTGTGAAATTGTCAAAGAATTTGCCTGTGTATACCAATATGATGAAAAAGTACACTGATGTGTTTTCCTAGAGGTATGAGGATCTCAAAGAGTATGATACTTCTATAATACAAAATACCATTCCAATAAAACTTGGTGAAAAACCTTTCAAACAAAAACTGAGAAGAATTAATCGAATGCTGCTGCCTGTTATTGAGAAATAAATTAAAAAATGATTCAATGCTAAGGTCATAATGACTCTGATATTTTCCAAATGGGTTGCTAATTTGGTTCCTGTCATAAATAAGAACAGTGAAATCAAGCTTTGCGTAGATTTCAGAAATCTAAACAAAGTCTCATTAAAGGATAACTATCCATTACCCAAAATGGATCATATTTTGCAGAAAGTGGTGGGATCGGAAAGGATTTCGACTATGGATAGTTTTTCAGGATATAATCAAATCAAAGTACTTCCCGAAGACTAGGAAAAGAATGCCTTTACTACACCATGGGGTACATTCATGTATGCCAAAATGCCCTTTGGTTTAATGAATGTAGGGGCCACTTTCCAGCGCGCCATGGACATTGCTTTTGCAAAAGAAAAATGATAAATTTGTGGTTGTCTACATGGATGACCGTTACTGTATATTCAAGATTTGACATGAAACACATGAAGCATTTGGAGAATTTTTTTCTAAAGTGCAAGAAGTATGGCATATCATTGAATCCTAGAAAATCAAATTTTGCATTGGAGGAAGGGAAATTGTTGGGGCACATCATTTCAAAATATGGTATAAAAATAGATCCAGACAGAGTTAGTGCAATTCAGAAGGTTGAGGAACCAAGGAGTAAAAAGGAAGTAAAATCATTCATTAGACGGGTAAACTTTTTGAGGAGGTTTATTCCCAGTTTTGTTGAAATATTAATGAATATCACTAATATGCTAAAAAAGCACAATGAGATAAGGTGGAAACTAGATGCAAGGAAATATTTTAGAGAAATTAAACAGGATATCATAGAAGCCCCGGTTTTAGTAAGCCCATATTTTAGTAAGGATTTCCTAATATTTTCTTATGCTTCGAAACATTATTGCTGGAGTTTTGTTACTGAAGAATGATCAAAATGTTGAACAACCCATAGATTTCTTTAGCAAGGTGTTAAGGGATGGAGAATTAAAATACGATATTATGGAAAAGCAGGCATGTGCTCTGATACAGTCTTTGAAATATTTCAGAGTTTATGTTCTTCATTCACATATCATTGCTTATGTTGCTAGTAATGTGGTGAAGGGAATTCTCACACAGCTAGATCCAAAGGGAAAAAGAGAAAAATGGATTGCTGTGTTACTAGAGTATGCATTGAAATTAATCCCTCCAAGTTGATTAAATGACAAGGTCTTGCAAAGATTATGACAGATTCAAATTGTGAATATGTATAGATGAATTTTTTATCTAACCATTCAATTGAGCTTGACACATGGGTACAGGTATTGTCTAAATTTTCTATGTCTCCATGGTGTTCTAATTTCGTTTATGTTCTGCAAAATTTACAAGCTCCTACAGGGTTAAGGAAAAAAGAGCAATATCAGTGAAGTTGAAGGGTGCAAAGTTTTGTATTCTGAATCAATACCTCTATTGGAAGGATCCTGGTGGTGTTTTTCTCAATTTCCTTTTAAAGAATGAAGCTCAATAGATTATGAAGAAATTTCACAAGGGATATTGTGGTGGAAATCATTCATGGAAGGTGACAACAAACAAGATTTTGAGAGCTGGTTTTTACTGGCCTTCAATGTTTTCATATGTTTACAAGGAGTCTACTACATGTCACCAATGCCATATCTTTGATGGTAAGAGGAAATTGTTTCCACTTCCTCTCAATCCAATATCAGTAGAAGCACCTTTCCAGCAGTGGGGATTGGATTTTATTGGGGAAATAAATCCAAATTCTTCAGGATAACATAGATGGATCTTAACATCAATAGACTATTTCACCAAGTGGATCGAAGCAATACCTACAAGAAGGGCCACATATGTAGTGATTATGAATTTCCTTGAAGAAAACATTTTGGCTATATTTGGTTGCCCCGGAAGGATTGTGACAGACAATGCAACTGCTTTTAAGTCCAAAACGATGGTATGCTTTTGTCACAAGTATCATATTAGTCTTATCATTCTATTTCATACTATCAACGGGGTAATGGATTGGCCGAATCTTCAAACAAAATCCTAGTGAGAATTATTAAGAAGTTGTTGGAGGATAACAAAAGGGCTTGGCATATAAGGCTGAAATATGCTTTGTGGGATGACATGATCAACACAAAGAGAGCAAGAAATTGGGATGTCACCATTCCAATTAGTATATGGAGATGAGGTAGTTTTTCCTAGATCTTTAGGAGTACCAGTTGTTATCCCTAAAGTTGAACCTAGACTACGGGATTCAAGCTTAAGGAAATCTTTGTTTAAAAATGCATAAATAAAATAAAATCAAATTGGGAACACAGGCTGGTATCAAACCAGGGTTAATAAAACCTTACAGTAGTAGAAGGTACTAGGATAGTATTACTTGTTTGTACAGTTTATACAGTTTCGAAATGAAATCAAAACATCACACACTTTACAATGAACAGAGCTGGTATATATCACAGATGGGTAAATACAAGTATTTATCAGAAATTCAAAGTATTAAAGTAAAGGCTGGTATGAGTCAGAGCTACAGGAAAATCAAACAGATGCTATATAACATGCAAGCAATCACAAATTTCAACACCCAGGTCTATGATCATAAATCATGAAGTGAAACTGTCAATGTTTATAAAAATGAAAGATAACTGTCATCTCAAAATAAGAATTATGTAATGGAATATGAATGACCAAATACATAAAAGAATTATCAAAGAGACAATTTATGTGGCACAAAGACAAATCATCATCAAGTTTATTCAAAACTAGAACCTGTCATTGAAGCTACAAAAAACTCATGATATACAGAAGTGCTTACAAAAGATCCAACATAGCTCCCAAAATAGCCAACCTTAGTACCCTGCGTTCCCCTGAAAGGAAGAACTCTCTCTAGACCCCCCCCCAGTCGAGACCTTAGCTGGGACCTCCTTATACACTAACAAATGATGAAATATATAGAATTTTACATAACATAAACAATAACAGATTTTTAGGAAACAAATTCGATCATCAATATAAAAATAAAATAAATTTAAACTGTCTTCAAATTCAAAATGCTTTGCCACCTATACATTGCTATCTGGAAATCTGATCCTCACATGTCGCCTTCAAATCTGAGATGGACCGCTTGAAATCTTGTAGCTGCCAGGTACTCTGCTCTCTTACGTTTTGCCCTTTGTAATCGATTTTCCAAGTTCTCCTTCAAATTCTTCAAGCTGGCAAGCCACTCTAATCAAATCCTCTTCAAAAGACTGTGCATCCTTGACTTTCCATAACACAAATTGATATAAGTAAGAGCACCGGACAACATCAAATGCAGCCAGCTGGGCTGCAAATGGCCGCTATTGACTTAAAACCTGAGGTTCTTCAGAACCCCAATCATCAGATGCAGCATTTGGAGAAGAAGGTCTGGACAGAGAGCTAGAAGAAGGCCCTTCCAATATAGTAGTGATTAAGGATTCAAACTCTGGAATAAGCCTAGCTGCTGCTTCTGCAAGTGCATTTTCTCGGTCTCCTCTACCACTGAAGACAGCCTCAGGATGACCCAAAATCATATAGGCACACAGAAAGACACGTACTGGGTATCTTAACAGTTCCTTTCCTTCAACATTTTGACCTCTAGTTGTCCCTTTAACAGACATTTGAGAAGCAGCCATCTTTGCAGCCCTGTTTCCAGTCGAAGACATTTTCTTGTGTTGTGGAGATAGCCGTTTAAGCAAATGATCTATCTGTGCAACATTAGATCGACTTGCTTGTGACACTAAAAAACAAAATGACTCTCAATGCGAGCTAGAAGTGCCTTTACAGCCTGTAATGTGGAAGTAGACTGTATGCGAGCTGCAAGCTGCTCAAAAGGAAGTGAATTAATGGAAGAACGATTGATTTCACATGCAGAAAACTCCCGTGCTAAAGCATATGTTGTGTGTCTTGACCTTTGAAACTACCTCCAAACCCTTGCCAGCTTTCTTGAGAGGCGGTCCCCATGCTTGTACATTTTGTGGCGATTAACATGATTGATGCCTCCACATTTTCCTCTTTGCCTTAAAAGTTTTAAAACAAAATGGCACATAAGATAATGGGCAAAACTAGAAAACAAGGCGAAAGACACAATGTACAAATTGACCAGGATGGAAGCTGAGACAATAAGGAGGACTGACTAGGCTGACTGGGATATTCATGACCTGGGCAAAAATGCTAATAGATTTTACATTCATGCTTGTCGGAATCCAAATTTGTGGGACAAATATGGAGATAACATCTGGCCTTATCTGGGGATGGCATGCTCCCTGCGAGTTGCCAAGAACTTGCAAACCTGTGCCTTATCCATTGGGCTATACAGTCAACTCTTCAGTCAACCCCTGAAAAATTCTGAAATCTGCCCCCTTTTATTCAACTAAAATAATTGTAAACTTGCTAAAAATCTAATCACCATGAAAACTGCAAAAAGTAAATGCTCATGAACGAGCTTATTTATCCACACATCTACTATGCTCTTGGAGAAATCAAGCTGATCATGTGTAACTTGATTTCCAATGGAACCAAATTAAGAACTGAAGTAGCAATTGAAATCCTGAAACATGCTTCTGTAAAATATAGATTGAAGAATTTGCAGCCATCTTATCATGAATCTGAAACCCACATTTACGGCTGAACAAAACTAAATGGATGGAATTGATAAAAACCTGGAGATAGGCAGCCACGGGATCATAATAATTTAAAACCGTATTTTGATCAGATATCCCTATTTCTTCTTGAAGATAAGCAAGCTTCCTCTGGATAAACTCTGACCTCACTATCTCCATAAAACCATATTCTTCACAATCATTTGAAAACCACTTTCTACTTTCTAAGATATGCAGATTTAATTCTTCATTCCAAACCACACACCTAAAAATGCTTGGAGCAACAGCAGTAATACTGTCATCTTGAGAAGTCTTTTCTAACAACCAACTTTCATACTCTAACTCAAATGTTTTTAAAATCTTCTTCAAAAAATCAATTTTATCTTCTTCACTTGAAATGTTATCAGAATCTAAAAAAGAAGACAACTCTTTGTTTAATTCATCAACAGAAGACATACTCATCCATTCTCGAAAATCTTGAAGAAAAACATAATCTACCTCAACCCCGGTAGTCTTGGTACAGGAAGTAACTCGCTCAATAACTGAATCTTGCATTTTGAAACCAATGGAGTCGCCCGGTGAATAAATCTGTAGTCCAACTAATACCCTGCTCCTGTCCACCGTCAAGAGCTGGATCCGATCTTTGTCGTTCTTTACCGGGGAAGATATCATTTCCTTCGTCCGTCCCCGGCAACGGCGCCAGAAGATGTTATCCCTAAAGTTGAACCTAGACTACGGGATTCAAGCTTAAGGAAATCTTTGTTTAAAAATGCATAAATAAAATAAAATCAAATTGGGAACACAGGCTGGTATCAAACCAAGGCTAATAAAACCTTACAGTAGTAGAAGGTACTAGGATAGTATTACTTGTTTGTACAGTTTATACAGTTTCAGAATGAAATCAAAACATCACACACTTTACAATGAACAGAGCTGGTATATATCACAGATGGGTAAATACAAGTATTTATCAGAAATTCAAAGTATTAAAGTAAAGGCTGGTATGAGTCAGAGCTACAGGAAAATCAAACAGATGCTGTATAACATGCAAGCAATCACAAAGTTCAACACCCAGGTCTATGATCCTAAATCATGAAGTGAAACTGTCAATGTTTATAAAAATGAAAGATAACTGTCATCTCAAAATAAGAATTATGTAACGGAATATGAATGACCAAATACATAAAAGAATTATCAAAGAGACAATTTATGTGGCACAAAGACAAATCATCATCAAGTTTATTCAAAACTAGAACCTGTCATTGAAGCTGCAAAAAACTCATGATATACAGAAGTGCTTACAAAAGATCCAGCATAGCTCCCAAAATAGCCAACCTCAGTACCCTGCGTTCCCCTGAAAGGAAGAACTCTCTCTAGACCCCCCCCCAGTCGAGACCTTAGCTGGGACCTCCTTATACACTAACAAATGATGAAATATATAGAATTTTACATAACATAAACAATAACAGATTTTTAGGAAACAAATTCGATCATCAATCTAAAAATAAAATAAATTTAAATTGTCTTCAAATTCAAAATGCTTTGTCACCTATACATTGCTATCTGGAAATCTGATCCTCACATGTCGCCTTCAAATCTGAGATGGACCGCTTGAAATCTTGTAGCTGCCAGGTACTCTGGTCTCTTACGTTTTTCCCTTTGTAATCGATTTTCCAAGTTCTCCTTCAAATTCTTCAAGCTGGCAAGCCACTCTAATCAAATCCTCTTCAAAAGACTGCGCATCCTTGACTTTCCATAACACAAATTGATATAAGTAAGAGCACCGGGCAGCATCAAATGCAGCCAGCTGGGATGCAAATGGCCGCTGTTGACTTAAAACCTGAGGTTCTTCAGAACCCCAATCATCAGATGCAGCATTTGGAGAAGAAGGTCTGGACAGAGAGCTAGAAGAAGGCCCTTCCAATATAGTAGTGATTAAGGATTCAAACTCTGGAATAAGCCTAGCTGCTGCTTCTGCAAGTGCAGTTTCTCGGTCTCCTCTACCACTGAAGACAGCCTCAGGATGACCCAAAATCATATAGGCACACAGAAAGACACGTACTGGGTATCTTAACAGTTCCTTTCCTTCAACATTTTGACCTCTAGTTGTCCCTTTAACAGACACTTAAGAAGCAGCCATCTTTGCAGCCCTGTTTCCAGTCGAAGAAATTTTCTTATGTCGTGGAGATAGCCGTTTAAGCAAATGATCTATCTGTGCAACATTAGACCGACTTGCTTGTGACACTAAAAAAAAAAACCGACTCTCAATGCGAGCTAGAAGTGCCTTTACAGCCTGTAATGTGGAAGTAGACTGTATGCGAGCTGCAAGCTGCTCAAAAGGAAGTGAATTAACGGAAGAACGATTGATTTCACATGCAGAAAACTCCCGTGCTAAAGCATATGTTGTGTGTCTTGACCTTTGAAACTACCTCCAAACCCTTTCCAGCTTTCTTGAGAGGCGTTCCCCATGCTTGTACATTTTGTGGCGATTAACATGATTGATGCCTCCACATTTTCCTCTTTGCCTTAAAAGTTTTAAAACAAAATGGCACATAAGATAATGGGCAAAACTAGAAAACAAGGCGAAAGACACAATGTACGAATTGACCAGGATGGAAGCTGAGACAAGAAGGAGGACTGACTAGGCTGACTGGGATATTCATGACCTGGGCAAAAATGCTAATAGATTTTACATTCATGCTTGTCGGAATCCAAATTTGTGGGACAAATATGGAGATAACACCAGTCATGAAACTTTTGGAGGAACAACAGGATGAGCCAAATCATGTGCAAAGGAGAATAAATCAAATCATAGAACTCGATGAGCTAAGAGACAAAGCTTATGATAAAGTGTAGATACATCAAGAGAAAATGAAGAACACTTTGTATAGGAAGGTCAAGGAAGAACAATTCCAGATAAATGATTTGGTTTTAAAGTGGGATGCTCCTAGAGAAGATAAACATGGTAAATTTGATCACATGTGGGTAGGTCCTTATATTATTGCAGCTTACAGAGGTGAGAATTCTTTTATTCTGCAACATCAGGATGGGTCTCAGTTGAAAGGAGGTCCAGTCAATGGAAGGTTTCTCAAGCATTACTTGTCATGAGGGGAGGAGGTAATTTTTGTATCATAGTTGTATATATTTTTATTATTTTTTCAAGCAGTACAGATGGTGAGCCGAAGGATTTGAAGTCCGCATAGAAGGCCGTAAGATCTGGAAGGGTAACCATGTTTCTTTATTCTTATAGTTTTCTTTTTCCAAATACAAAAAAACAAAAAGACAAATAAAGTATGAAAGGAGTGGGAGCATCCCAATGGATTCAGCACTAGTCTACGGGGTTCTTTGCTACCTCGCAGGGAGGATAGCATCCCTAATTGGAGCCAGTTGTTAACACTATTTTTGAAAGAAATAAGAAAGTATGAGAATTAGTGAAAGAAGGAAGAAAGTCTAAGAATTTTCTATGTCATATAGCCTTGAAAGGTGTTAATGGTGTTCTTACATGTTATAAGGGGCCGGTTTATTGTTTTGAAGTTCAAAATTGTTAAAATATCCCAAAATTCTAACTCTAAAAATATACATGAAACAAGGAAAATTTTCTCAAGCATATGCAGTGATAGGAATGAACGGCTTGGATGCGTAGTGGAGAAGATCAAAGGTTGCAAATAATTTCTGCCAAGGGAAAATCAGGAGTGGAAAAGCGGAAAAGGAAAAAATTTGGTTATAAAGTTGGTGTATCCGCTTTCCTCTTTCCACTATTTTGCGAAAAGGAAAGGTCGGGAGAGGAAGAGCGGTAAAGGTAGAAATTTGGTTATAAAATTTGGTATTTTTGCCTTCTGCTTTTCACTATTTTGCGGAAAGGAAAAGGCAGAAAGCATAAACATAAAAAAATTTGGTTATGAAAAGTCAAAAGTCCGCTTTCCATTTTCTGCAACCTAAAGATTTCAACGACTCTCATCCATTCACGCATTTTCGATGAGATCCGACGGTGTGCTTGCAAATCACTGAGACAACTTGCACACTCAAAGTTGGAGATGGCCTGCACGATGGGGAACGTGCGTAAATGACGTGTCCCCTCCCCATTGGATATCATGATCGAAGATTGGAGGTATGAAAATAACTTTATGGAGCACGATGGTGCATGTTTTAATGGAGGAGATCTAATCAGGAGTGAATCTACGACGGAGAGAAATTTCCCTGATTCAACATGCACAGATAAATGAACAATTGAAATATACGAAATATGGTAGGTTCTTAAAATTTGAACGGTGGATATTTAAAGAGGAGTTTGATCGAAGGCTGGAAACAATTTCACAAGGTGAATTAGCATGGAGAAATTCAGAATGGCGTATTGCAAAACTGGGTAGGCCCGACAGAGATTTTGGTGGATCTTGGATCTATGGTCAAAATTGATTTCACAACGGGGATAAGCAGGAAGTTTATCAAGATAGCAGATTGCGAAATATGGTAAAGGCTGCATGGTTCGATGGATAAACTAAAGATTTAGATCTACAACTAGTGAAGATTTTGAATGGCACATGAAAGGAAGAAATCATTTTATACTTCGTTTTGGGAAATTAGTTAATTCAGAATTTTATTTTATTTCAAAAAAAAGTTAGAAGCAAATAAATGTGTTTGACACATATATAGGCAGTTGTGCCTATTTTTAGAATCACTTATTCAGCTCATGGAGCGATATTTTGTATTTAAACAAGTTTTTGTGATAGAACAGGGGTTGGAACTCGAGAGATTTGGCATTATGTACTTTGTGACCTATCTTTAATAAAATTACAGAGCCAAATGCTGGACTTTTGCTGCAAAGATTCATGTGTATATCGTAGTAACAGTCTGTTACTTCCTTTCTTATGTGCATGTATTTCTTGTTAAATTTGCCATTATGTGTTCTTTCATATCTGGAATGAGTGTGTAATAGTTTCAGAATTCATACATGTTTATGCTTTGGCTATTTTTCTAGATATCCACAAATCCTTTCAACTAAAGTTAATATGGAATTCATCTTTTTGGTGCTCTGTATTAATGGATTGTCATTATTTCTTCTCTATCACTAGACAAGCAACATTTTGACCGTGACCAAAGTATTATATTGCCTTTGCAGAATCTTTCCATGCAAACAGTTATGTGTTTCAAAAAATATTTGTGACTCCATAGCCCAATGTATGCTTTCCTTGTTTCAACCACAAATACAATATAAATTTTTATTTTTATTTATACATCTGGACTTGAGTAGACAAATCAGTGAGAGGTCCCTCTCTAGGAAGAAAGAAGCCAAATTTATTTCTTAAAGTGGTTCTGTTGTTACCTTGGGATTTACCTCCTACAACCTGGGTACATTCTGAGTGCTAACAGATGGGATATGGTTTCAGAACCATTATGAAATTTCATACCCCTGAGCTCCCTATTAGCAATCTTATCTTTGACGACCCTGCTCATCCCTTCTGCCATGAAGATAAACAGAAAGGGGGATATAGAACCCCCTTGTATGATACCTCTTGAAGGTTTAAAGGTTTTGCTGGGGTCTCCATTCAATAGAATAGAGAAAAAAGTAGTAGAAGTGATATTCATTATCCATTGAACCCACTCCTGATGGAAACCATAAGCCTCAAGCATTTATTTCATAAATTTCCAACTTAATTTGTCATAGGATTTTGAGATATCAAGCTTCAACAACATGCTTGTTTTTTTGTAACTTCCATAGAGTAGATGACCTCATGGACTAAAATGATTCCATCCAGAAACTGCATCCTTCCATAAACCCCGATTGTTCTTGTGCTACCAAATCCTAGAGGATAGGATTTAATCTATTGGCCAACACCTTTGTTATAATTTTTTAAATAATATTGCATAGAGCTATAGGTCTGAACTTACCAGGAGAGTCGCCCCCATGATCCTCCTTGGGAATGAGAGTTAGAAAGGTGGAATTGAAATCTCTTTGAACTCATTTATCCCTTCTAGAGTCCTCCACGATTTTAATAACTTTGTCTTTGATCAAATCCCAGAAATGGTGGAAGAAATTGGTTGTGAAACCATCAGGGCCCGGAGCTTTTCCATCTACCATTTGGTTGACAGCCTCCTCCACTTCCTGGAGTTCCACAGGTTTCAACAGGACTTTGTTTTGGTTTGTCGTAACCTATATTGGGATATGTCTAGTAATCTTTCTGATGTCTTCAAACATGTCTAACCGACATTCCTTCATGATGGTTCCAAAGTACTAAACTAGTTCATTTTCCATGTTTTCCCTTGTCTCAACGTACTTCCCATTATCTTTTTTTAACTTCATTAGTAAGTTTCCCTTTGACGGTTATATACCACTGTGTGATGAAATAATTTTATATTTCTCTCCCCTTCCTGCAACCATTGGTTCCTATATTTTTGTTTCCAGTAGGTTTCCTCATGTCGTTCTCGATCACGAAGTTGGACTAGGAGGACCTGCTCTTTGTGTTTTAGATCATCAGTGTACCCGTTGTCCATACCTTCCCTCTGAAGATCTTCTAGTTTGACCTTGAGAAGCTTCTTTTCTTGGAATATATCTCCAAATTCCTCCTTATTCTAGGTACGAAGTTTTGCCTTTAACTTCATCATATTTTGACGGAATCGGTACATCAGAGTTCCCCTGATGGGTTCCAGCTCTTCCCACTGTTTACTAAAAAGTTCCTTGAAATTCCTGTGTTCAAGCCAGAATTGTTCAATTAGGAAAGGGCACCTAATGGGTGGGCCCCCATCCTCCCAAACCAAACTAACATGCCAATGATCAGAGCCTACAGAGGGAAGGACTTGAGTGGTCTCTTTCCTGCCTCCAATAACCATTTCCTTGGATATAATGAATCATTCTAACCGAGAAGCCACACGATGTTCCCCTCCTTGTATGTTATTCCATGTATACCATCCGTTCCTAGTTTCTATGTCAACCAACCTTCTCTCCTGTATGAAGTCTTTGAAAGAAATATTGTTTTCTTCCAAAGTTCGTCTTCCTCCCTTCTTCTCCTCTAGGGATGTAATCAAATTGAAATCTCCTTCCATTATCCATAACTGGTTTTCCATTTCTTGCGCTTCCTTATCCAAGAGCAATAAGAAAGTTGGTTTCTGAATTATAATACTTGGCCCATAGACATTAGTGAGTATCCTTTTTACCTCAATACTGCAAACGTGGAAGTCCGCAGAGATAGAGAAACGAGTTGCCCTAAAATTATTGAGGTGAAGGCCCTCAGGTTGCCATAGAATAGCTAAACCTACCGTTGTCCCTCTTGCATCGATAGCTATCCCTAGAATTCCATGCCATATTTTACTCCTAATTTCCTGCATATTATCCAAGCTGCATTTGGTTTCTTGCAGAAAAAACACATCAAGTTTCTCCTTTCTTAATTTATTTCGAAGGGCCAAGTTATTGTCTTCATTGGGTGTTTCTATTAACTTTCATGAAGGCCTCTTTTATCGTTGGATACTGGCTCGACTTAATCAACCTTGTTTCAATCTCTACTATTCTTTGCCTATTTGTATTTTTTCCACGTTTTCCCCATCCTCAGGTTGTTTTCGTTTACTTCCCTTCAATGGATCCTTACTAATGCCCAGTTGTGGGGAGGCCTTGGTTTTAAGGATTTCCTGCTGTAGAAGTTCTAGTTGCCTTCTAGAGACGTACCCTTGTCGTTTCTTACTACATTCTTTCTCTATTTCATCCAGATCCAGTTCTCCTCAATCCATATCCTCCGCTTCCTCTGGAATTTCTTCTTCCATATCTTCCATTAACTCTTCCGTCTGCATAATTTCTGACTTAGATGGGGATTTATACCCTTCCTCGGTGTCAGGTATATGGTTATCCTTACCGAGTTCTTCCTCCTTGGATTCCATCATGCTCAAGGTCTCAAAAGTATTCTCGGATTGCTTCTTTTTCTCAATGGCCTGCTTTGGTTGAGATGGGTTGGTAGCCCTTTACCTTATCTTTTTCGGTTCTGAACCTGAGTAAACCATTCGCTATCCTTTTCTTTTTCCTTCCTCTTCTGAGTGGGTATTATCACAGATTTAAGGGTTGGGTAGTCCCTACTCAAGTGTTTGTACTCATGGCATTTCCTGCATCAGAATGGGAGTTGTTTATAATCTAGGGGTTCAACCCACTCTTCATATTCCCATGTTAAATTGCCAATTGCCTCTGGAAGTTCTTTCCAGAGGTTTGTATAGACATAGATCCTAGCATAAGTAGATACCTTTGGAGATTTTTATGTTCGGATACCTTCACGAACTTTCCTAGGGTATTCTCAATAGCCTCCAGAATTTATGGTTCCCAATACTTAGATGGCAATGAATAGAGCCTAATCCAGATGGGGGCTATACTCAGATCCTTTGTTTCAGCGTTAAACCTCTCCTTCCAAGGCCTGAGGAATAAACCAGTTGAAAAAAATAAATAAGGACCCACCGTCAAGATATGATCCCGATCCTCTTGATTAAAGTAAATGATGGTAAAGAAACCCTTCGCTCCTAGATGTATATCATAGTGTCCTTTTGGGTTCCATGATCCCTTGATCCACCGTAGCAGATCCTTCTCTATTGGCCAAATTCCAATTAATTTTCCTATAAGAGATTTTCCCTTCCATTGCTCCACCCAATCCCTCAACTTTTTGGAAGTAATTTATAGAGATGGGTTTTCTACAGATCGGGGTAAGCAACCCCCCCTCGTCTTCTTTCTGTCTATCTCCTTCATTTTCTCCCTGGATAAATCCGGATCCAATTGTTTTGTGGCATTGCCCTAAGTGTCTCCAGGATGGGTCCAAGAAAGGGAGGGGTCTCTCCCACTCCAAATGACACCATTCCTAAAAAAACTAGCATGTTGTCCTTAGATTAGACTTGGCGACTTCTCGCTCTGGAACATAACTCTCCGTAAGCTCCTGATCCGTCGTCTCCACTCATCGAAAACCAAGCCAAAAAATATATTATTAATTAAAAGTCAAACATAATTTCAAAAATAAAATCATGATTTAGTACTTTTAGATTTTGTATAATAAATAAATTTTATTGTATATATTTTTATGACATAATAAAATTAGTATATATTATATCACATTATATATTATAACTTTTCTTATGAGATATATAATACATATAATTATACTGAAGGCGTTCTCAATGGAGACGTGGTCTCAGGAGATTCCTCGTCCCGCTAGCAGATAGAAACTCACCATGTGTCAGTTCACTTTAGTGCTAACGGACTGGAAAATAAGCGACTAATTTCGGGGTATAGATTTTGGGGATTTGGAAGTGACTAATTCAGACTTACTACGCCATTGGAAATTTTAACGGAAGGTCCCTCAGTCACTGCCAAATTGAGCGGCCTTATCGATGATCCACTACAAAACGTTCTCCATCACTGAACCTGGTTGCACCCCTCCACAGGTGAAAAAATTTTGCTTCCTACAATAGCCTGTACTTTCACTCCGGCTCTTTTTCTTCTTCCTACCAATCGTACCAATTTAGAGGCCAAAATATCCACCAAATTTAGAGGCAGACCGATCAGAAAGAATGCAGAGCGAGTTTAAAATAAGGATGGTGTGTGATAGATATATACCCTATACAGTGCCGACTTTATAGGCTTCACTCATGTAAGGTAAACCTGATATCGCACGACCCTATTTTGCGTTCCTTCTCTGCATTTTGACTTTCCAGGTCATGTACAGGGTCTCAATGGGAAAACATGAGCGAGGTTGCAACAATCCCAGTGGAGGTTATCCCTGACGAGGCTATTGGGGTTACCCAATTTGCCGTGGATTTGAACAGAACAACGGCAGGGAAGAGCCGCAACGCTCTTGAATATTGCAGACGCTCTTGGTTGTCTTCGTTAGAAGAGCAACCAAGTATGGAAACATTGACATCTTTGGAGGAGTTAGAGACAGAGGGGTGTGTGAAGTCGAAACGCGACCGGGATTGGAGCACGCGACAAATATTTGGAGCAATTGTGAGAAAGCACGTGAAGCTGACGCATTTCTCTTTCCCCTTTGTTCCGATTTAGGGTTTGGAAGTTGTCAAATTGAAAAGGAAGCCCTCTGATTTCCGGAGCTTGTAGAGTATACTAAGTCTGCATTTTACAGGTTTGAAATCTTGTATGGTTTTTTAGGATCATTACGTGTTAACATCCCACACCATCCATATTGTATGTTTTTGAGGATCGTGGTTACATGGGTGAACCTTCTTGTTCTTTGAATTGGTTAGTTTTGTTTTTAAAGAACCTTTTTAATTAACTATATACAGTTTTGGAATATATACAAGTTTTCTTGTGTCTGGACAGTTGAAAATTGCAAGAAAATGGCCGAGTCCTTACCCTTTAAGTAATGACTTTAACTATGGCAGCTTTGTTTGTACCCGACGTTCAATTTTCAAAGTAGTTTGTCATCTTTCAACAAGGCTGGAGCTCTGAAGGACTGTCCATTTCGAAGTTTGAAAAGAACCACAGGGATTCAACTTTTTTACAGAGAATCTCAACACAATTTACAGAAGGATTAGGGTTAAATTTGAATACGATAGGTCCCTCTAACTATATACCCTCGGCTTGTGCAGTTCCGGAAGGAAAGGGAAGACAAAGAAACAGAGAAAATAAAAACAGAGTAATTGTAAGAGCTTTTATGCTTCTTGTCTTGCCGAAATTCAGTTTTCTTGAGTTTTTCATATGCGTTATTTTGAGCTGAAATTGTGCTTTTCTTTTAAGAATTTTGATGGATATCCTAAAAGTTAAACGGATATACCTGTTTAGAAAGTTAAGCTTTATATATTTCTTCTCTATTTCCTATGTTCTGTTCGAAATTTAAACTTTGACGATCCATAGATTTCTTCTTTGTTTCTTTTTTTGTTAGAAATTTTAAGCTCTAAAGCTTTATAGATCTCTTCTCTGTTTTTGTGTTTGTGGTGTGCTGAAGTTGGGATGAATTTCACAAATTTTGCCATCATATCTGTTATTTGATTTGAAAGAGATTTTTAGTTAAATTTCCAAACACCTGCACCTTAGAGCATCAAAGACGTATGCATTTCAATCTTTGAACGTCAAAGATCGAGCATTTTAAAATTTGGAACTTTAAATGCCGGTGCATAAATTTGCACTTTCAAAAACTCAAACTACACTCTTCTTAACCCCAGATCCCCTGCGTTTCCCATTGTATCAAACTAGAAAGCATCAAATGCGCAGGACATGAACTTCACTTGTCGAAATTTCCAATCTTTTAACTGAGCTTCAAAACAACAGCGTTATCATTCTAATATGCAATTTACATAAATTAATTTTCAGAAATTATGCGCAGGAGTCCTGAATATGCAATTTACCAACTGGACAACAATGAAAATAACAATCTCTCGAGTCTTTCAACCTATAGACCAACAAAATCAAAATCATTCCGAACGCCAAAATTTCAAAACCCCTGAGTTGGACGACAAACATCGTACAATACATAATGTCCCACTCGCTCCAATCTTTAAACATCACAATATTGGAACTTCAAACTGCAAGAATTCAAAATCACCATAATACAAAGCCTCTAAGCACCAAAACAAACTCAGACCTCAAAATAATCGTACTCTGACTTGAACACATCTAAATATACTCGTCAGAAGCTTCAAATCATCAAAATAAAAGCATTCCTAGCAGCAAAATTCTGTAATTTATTCAATTACAAGACTAAAAACACAAATGCTTCAATTTCTTGAATTTTTCAGGTTTGAAATTGCTTAGACTGTGCTCTTACTAATGAAAAAACACTTCTAATGAAATCTTGGGAAGTCCTGCTCAGAATGTCAATAAACTTACCGGCAATGATGCACTCCAAGGCCGATTTAACAACCAAAAACCTCGCCAAAATGTTCGAAAGAAAACGAATTCCACAGACGCTAAGTTTATGTTGCTTAGTGTCTCCTCCTGCTGCATAAAGGACCTGCTGCTTCTTCTTCTTTCACTCTCACCCTCACCTTCCAGACTGCATTATTTCACCAAAAAATGATTCCAAAGCTAACCATGTGATTCCATCTGCATTTTGCTTCATGGAGATCCATAACCATCTAGATCCACGGTTGAGATAGATGAAGCTCTAAGTCTGTCCACACGATCAGCAAGTCGACCAATCGAATTACACTAATTTTGTTGCCTTACTTTTGACAGAGTGGAGGACCTTTCTTGGCGGTGGAGACATGTCATAAGGACGGAAGGATATTGATCGCGAATGAGGCATTGTTTAACCTCCCTTCGGTTTGTTTTAACTTCTCACAGTTGATTGTCTCGTTTACCAGAAAAGGACTCAACATTGAAGACTTGGTCGTTCTATCTGATTGGTACCTGTCAATCCAAATCAACTAGATGTATACTAATGCAATGCAATATTAATTTAGTAATTTTTTTGCAGATCTATTTTATACGTTGATCATTATCCTATGGTGCAAGTGCACATACTATATGGTGCAGGTGCACATACTATTGGAAGGGGCACTTTACTTCATACAACAACATAATTTACAACTTCAGTGGAGCTGGAGATATGGATCCATCCCTGGAAAATATCTACATAGAGAACCTAAAGACTTAGTGCATAAGTTTATTGGACAGTACAACAACAATGAAAATGGATATTCTCAACGCCCTCACCTTTGATAGCCATTATTTTGGTAACTTGGAGCTAAAGAGAGGGCTTTTCCAATTAGATGCAGCACTTCTCACCTATTCCATTGCATTGCGAGCACATACGTGTTTAACCAGCGGAATCAAACCCAGTTTTTTGAAAACTTCAAAGCCTCAATGCAAAGGAGGGGAGAAATTGAACTGCCCACTGGGAGTGAAGGGGAGATTAGGAAACAATGTCGTTTTGTTAACTGACTTATGATCTAAATTCTATTCGCGGGCCTTTTTCCTTTCCAAATAAATTTTGTATGGAAACTTAGTTGGGTGTCTAGAATGTTTGCTAGCAATTGTTGTCCGAGGGCTTTTTAGGCCCTTTTCCATGGCAGTTTAATTTATTCTGGATATTTTCAAATGTTTATTTATCTTATTTAGTTCCTTATGAGTTTTGTTTTAAGAATAACTTGTTAGTTTCCTTTTATTAAGACTATTTTTTGTATACTCTTGATGGTGTTCTTAAAAACCATTTGTTAGTTTCCTTTTATTAAGACTATTTTTTGTATACTCTTGATGGTGTTCTTAAAAACCATTTTTGATGGCATTTTGATTTATTCTTAATATTTTCAAATGTTTATTTATCTTGTTTATTTAGGTCCTTGTAAGTTTTGTTTTGAGAATAACTTGTTAGTTTCCTTTTTATAAGTCTATTTTTTTTATTCTCTTATGGTGTTGTTTACCTTCGAGTTCTAATACATAGGTTTATTTTAATTTCAGTGGTTATAAATGAGTGGTGTTTATGGAATATGAACTTTTACCATTAAATCTATTTAGATGCATTGTGAATTAGATTTTTAATGGTTTGTATGCTTTTTTAAAATATGTTTTTATATGGGAAATTTTGAAATTTATTTTTTTATTTTTTGTTGCTACTACTTACTTTTGCTTTAGCTTCCTTTTTCTTTTTCTTGGTACCACTTATTTTCTATATTTAAGTATATTTTTATATTCTGATTCATTCATATCTATAAACTAGGGGTTTTCACCCAAATTGAAATTAATTCATGTACTTCCAATTGAAATTAATTCATGTAGTTTCTAATTGATATGACTTTTATTACTACCATCACTAAACTACTTTAGTTTTTTTTATGATCTCATCCAAATCAAAGAGAGTTTCTCCTTTCTAGTTGGACATTATCATACCTCTTCCCCATTATAACATCTAAATCAATGGGGGAACTCTCATACTTGGATCCATAATTTTAAGGCATACCTTCTACCATACCCTATGCTACCATCTCATTGTCCCTTCTCCTATCTGGTGGCACACACACCACAAAAGATCCAAAATTTTAAGCATGCCCTATGCTAGTATAATCTCAATTTGTGACACACTCACACCACATAAAGATCCACAATTTAAGGCATAATTTCAAACATACCCTATGCTACTACAAGCTCAATGTGTAGTGTTTGTAATCTACCATCTCAATATCCTTGTCCCTATCTTTTAGTTTACCATCCCAATGTCCTTGCTCTTATATGGTGGCAAACTCACACCACACTTCGTATTGCCATTCCATTACTTCATGGAATTCACTCAACCATGCCCTCATATAACATTTTTGACCTCTATATTGTATTGAATAGTTATTGTAATAGTGGTTATAGATTGATCAACAACTAGGTCAAAGCATCCACAACTATCCAACTACATATTTACTCAAAAAAATAACTTTCACTTTTGAATTTACTTTTAGGTGATAAAAAATGTTTATATTGAAAGTTATTGTATTCATTTAAGCTAACTAAGACTAAGAATTTCCATATTTTTTGCAACATAATAATAATATTATAAATAGAAACATTAAATAAAATAACATAATAAACATTGTTGCAATGAATATTTTAATATCTCAATTACAAAATTTGAATTATTTTTACAAGTCAATAGCAATGATGTAAGAAGGGGTTGTTGGTCCTTTAATATATATATATTTTTTAAGTCTTTGTTTTCTCTACTTTAAAGTGATTAAGAATGGATTTTATATAAATAAGCAATAATAGGAATGCAAACTATCATCAAGAGTTATAAATTAATATAACTTAGCTCAACTATTAAGAGTTAAAAAATAATATAACTTGGCTCAACTATAATGGATAAATATTTATAAATATGAGATTTTAAAATAAATGATAAAATAAATATTAAAAGGGAGAAGCAAACATGAGGGTTTAGGGATGGGTAAGGTTTTAATGGAGGTTTCCCATGTAGCAAATCCGAAGGAATGTAGAAAGGACATATGCATTTCAATGGAAGGATAGAGGATAGTGGTACGAGAAGAAGACATGGAGGCTAGGAGGATAGTTGATCGGGTGGGATGGCATTGGGAAGTAAAGAATTTATCTCCATCTTATGATGTGCCACAACTATATTTTGTTTTTCACAAAAAATGTTCAAGTGTGGATTCCTTTGGTGTAGTATAAGGTTTGACATTGGAGTAACCGTTGCAGTAAAGTAATGGTACATATCATCTTCATTGGGTTGATCACACATCACACAAAAAGGTTCAGTTGCGGAAAGAGCCAATATTTTTACCCTCTCGACGTTATTTTGCACCTCTCGGTGCAAATGCTAGTATATAACATAAGCAACATCTTCAATTTATATAACATAATTCACTTCGTATATTTTCTTTTTGTTATAATATAAAGTCACATATATTATACATTTATATAAATGATCATATATTATATTATATTAAAATATAATATAATCTATATTATAATTATTACAATATATATTATTTATATATTATATTATATTAAAATATAATATAATATATATTATAATTATAATAAATAATATATATTAGATTATATTTTAATATAATTAAAGAACTTTATGTTTTTTTTTAATATAAAGTCACATATATTACGCATTTATATAAATGGTCATATATAATATTATATTAAAATATAATATATATTATATTATAATTATTATTTTAGATTATAATAATTATAATATATATTATATTGTATTTAATATAATATATGATGTTATATTTAATTAAATAATAAATATTAAAATTTTATATTAAATGTGTAAATATATAAAATAAATAATATTAATGTGAATTATTTTAAATAAGTATAATTTAGAATTTATTTACAAAAGTTTAATTTAAGTTTTCAATTCAAAATAAAAATGTTATATTTTATTTTATTTTATAATTACTTTATTTTAGTACATTTATGCATTCAAAAGTACTCATGTTTCTAGTTATATCAAAGATTAGTTTTTATTAATTTTATTTGTGCACATCTTTTCACTTTAACCTAACCATAGTTTCATGAATTGTAATGCAAAAGGTGAGTTACAAATATACCTTCCCCACAAAATGACAAACTTACAATATTTTATTATATCTCTTATAAGCCCCATTTTACACCTCAAAATTCCCCTAATGAAGGCTTGATAACGTATGTTGACTTTGAAGTAATCGACATTGTTGATAACTCAAATCTCTATCCTACACTTTTGGGGATCAACTCAGGGATTGATAATTAGACCATCATCAATTTGAAGAAAATAATCTTAACACTTGAATATTCAGAGCTAAGGGTGGTCGCACCAATTGATCCACTAGAAGGTCAAAGATACGTCAAGCCAGTAAATAGTGAAGGACAAGGTGACTATCTGGACCATATTTATAACATTACGTCTGCAATGGAAAATTATGTGAATCCAATTACTAACAAAAAGATGAGTTGACAGAGTATTAGTTCGTGTACATTAGATTCTAGCGAGGCATTGGAAAACTTGTAGAATCGGATGCATGAAGTATCCATGAGAAGGTGTGCAAGAATTACATGATCTGTGCGACGGGTAGGAATTAAGGTAAGTGATCTACCTATGTATGAAGGTTTACCTAACATTGCATCTTTTCTGATATAATTTTAAGAAAAATTCACAGAACCTTAGCACTTGTCTGCCCTAGACTTTGCACTGAAATCTATACACACCAGATGGTGGATCGCACATAAAGAACCTATCTCTGAATGGCCACAATGCCGACGATTGATGAGATATGACTCGGAGAAGAGATCAACTATACTGGTCAAAAGTATACAGGATTGACAAATCTTGCTAAGCATATCGAGTATTGTCGTGTGACATGGGAGGCAAGTCCGCGGCATGAATGTGCCCATCATCTCATACACATATTACACATGATACCAAGGAACCGGTATACATCCGTTGAACTGAGACAAAAGACTATTGAATGAGATAAATTAGCTACTAGATTCAAACACACATTTGAGTTTGTCGATGATCATCCTTTGATTGATGTTGCATTGCAAGTAATCAAGTCAAAGGTATTTGAAGATATCCCTATCGCAATGACAAACTTCAATCGAGCAGCACAACAATCCAATACTAGATGGAGTGTTATAATGTGACAGGAGAACCTGATGACAATGACCCACTCGACGTAAACATACCAGAGTCTGAAGGTACACGTGCTGTGGAAGGACTTGGTATTTCTAGTGATGAGTTTCTAAATCCCCTAAAAGTAAAGAAAATCAACATTGGATCCCCAAAGAATCTAATTTTTGTCAATATTGGAGATTACTAAGATGATGCGTCTTTCGGGAAAATTACGGACCTATTGCATGAGTTTCAAGATCTGTTCCCTACCAAATTCTCGGAAATGAAAGGGATTGTCAGAGACCTTGGAGAAATCAAAATACCATTAAATCCCAACATAAAACCTATCAAGCAACGGCCATACGGACTGAATCCGCGGTATAAAGAAAAAATCAAGACACAATTGGATCGAATGCTGGATGCAGGTATTATAGAACCTGTTGAAGAATCGAAATGGATTAGTCCGATAGTAGCGCAAGTGTTGAGGCTTGGAAAATCCCAGGTACCGACAATATGAATTCTTCCCAATAATCGCTCCCAATTATCTCGTTTATTGTTTGGTATGGGGAATCCATCCTGTTTACGGTCTGACTACCATAGAGTTAAGTAATGGTTTAAATCTGTTTTACTGGTTGCGGCCCGGTCCACTGTTTATGTGATTTTTTATGTTTTATAAATTATATGCAAGTGCCTAAAATAAATGCAGATTCTTAGGAAGAAAAGGGTTCACAATGTGATGCGTAGGTTCTTACCTTCCGTCTTATCTCCTTTGTTCCTAAATCACAGAAAGCAAATAACAACTAAGCTAAACTAATATAATTCTAACTAACCTATCCCTAGGGAGCAAGATGATTATTTGTATGAGTAATGTATTGTATTTTATGCACACGAAATTATGTAGATAGCTGATATAATTTAGAATACATGGAACACAATAGACATATTAAGATAGAGATTGTTTATTAAAGCATTCATTACTCATTTGTTGCACAAGATTCAAAAGAAGGAAATGAAATCATTCTCGACTAAGAAATAGTTCAACGTTAGAACGATCTCACAAATTTGCATAGTCAGCCAATACAAAAATAGTTCTATCTGGCCATCCACACAACATGCATTTGAAACTCAACAGCTCCTTCTCCAGCAGAAAATTCGATCCTCTTTATTATAATCAGAAATAGTTCATTTTACAATAAGTGTTTCACATGAGAAAGCTAGAAAAGTCCCCCTTCCTATTCGACTTCACCTACATTTATACATCTCAAAAAACTCTTGGTTTTCCTGCCCCTTGGGCTTTCTTTACATTCGGTTACAAAATATTTGTCTTTTAGTGCATTCACTAATTAAGAGATAAATACAAAAAATATTACAAATATATTTCCAAGTGTCAAAAAGACAAAATCCTTAAATGGGCCCAGTCAACTCAGCAATGAATTGCTTCCATGCCTTAGCATCTAAAGCAATTATCTCAAACTCGGCTGGCTCCAAGAATCTAACCGTGACTTCATGAATGGAAGCTTGAGCCCTTGTGTCAGCCATCCTTGCTGGGAGTAGTCAAAAGTGATCCTATAAAAGGCAGTTAGTAACTGCAGCTTGAGCAATCACATTTTTAATCACCCTTTCATCTAAGTTCTTTATCAATTTTATGCCAAGCTCCTCTTCCTAAAATCTAGCATGTTATTGCTACAAATGTTCTTCATGAGGTGGAAGCTCGTCCAACCTCCTCCTAAATGATGTCTGACATCTGTTATATGTGGTGAGTACTTTCTTTGAAAACTTCATGCATTTATATATTGTCTTCTGAACTGCCTCTATCAATTTCTCACTAGCTCTATTGTTGAAACCTATCAGTTCATACTCAAGCTGCAGTCTTTCTAGAGTTTTGACTAGTGTGTTTCACGGAGGCTCCTTGATCATTTCCAACCATGTCAATCATCCTTGAATGACTTCTACAACATCTTGAGTTTTGTCTTTGAACTCTGTAGCTGTGGCTGAAATTTCCTATAATCGATCTTCTACTTGTTTGACTTTGAAAACTTCTCCCGCGATTTGAACCTGCATCTCATAGATCTTATTTTTGAGATAAAGAGCATGCTTTGTTAGAGGTGTTATATCTGTCCTTTTTTCATTTGCTACTTTCAACAACACCTCCAAAGAACTCTTCTGAGCTTCTAATCCCGCCACTTGGGCTTCATATTGTTCTGCTCACTGATCAACTGTAGACTTCTGTGTTTCCATCTCTGCAATTTTGTTTTCCAATTCCCCTTTCTCCCTGCCAAGTTTCATGTTTGACAGCTTCAAAATATCTCGCTCTTCTTCTAGAATTTGATACTCTTGCTAAATATTTTCATAGTTTGAAAGAGTATCTTCATACTTCCTCTTAGATTCTCTGCATACTCTTTCTTCCTTCCTCAAGACCTCTTTCATCTCGGCCATTTTACCCTTGAACTGCTCAAGGGTCTTTGTGAGCATTTTCATATGCATTTACAATGCCCAGGGAGGCCAATTGCTTTGGATTATCTTCTACACTTTTTACTACTGTGAGTCTCTGTCACTGTGGTGACCGAGGTTTGGCCTCCCATCCTTAGAGTCTTCTCCGTAATCCATACGATTGACTTCTTTTTTGGATCGAACTGTACATCTTCTAGGCATGCAACCTTGTAATGTTTCGATGGGGTGAATGGCACCAACTCCAACTCAACTAAATGGAGATTCCCTCTTGTAAGTATATTTTTTGAAGTGGATGGAAGGTCTTCAAGGTCATTCCGAACAAGGCTCCGTCGTTGATCCTCACCACCTACATCATCCTGACTTTCCTTGGTTTGTTCTTCTTGTTCTGGATTCAAATCTTCTTGAGTTATGGCCCTTTCTAGCTCAACAATATTTTCTTGGATAGCCTTCTCTTTCTTTCTCTTTTCTTCTTATTTCTCAATCTTAGCAGCTTCTTCTTCCTTTTCTCGCTGATTTTCTTCATCTAAGAGCTTTCTGGCCCCTTCTGCCAAACTTCGGGAAGTCTCTTCTTTTACTCTCCTGGAAGCTTCCTCCTCCTAGTTCTTTAATTCTAGATTCCTGCTTCCACTGCCTTTATCCCCAACTGATATGGTATTCAGTTTCAGCTTCTTGTTCACGGCGGTCAAGCTGTAAATGTTCCTAGTCATCATAATCGAAATTTACTTTGAGTGTTGCCTTATAGGCTGCAGCCTTTCCTTGAGAATCATTCGATTGAAAGTCCTTTTCACCAAAATGGAAATTTTCCAGCTTCTTAACAAATTCAAGGGAATTCTTGACCTTGGTGAACTTGTAACTGCCCACATAGAAGGGTAATGGTGGGAACACAACCTTCTTTAGATCGAACAAGCGGCTTCCGAATCCATTCAGAAAAAGTTGTCTAACAGCTTCTTTGTGAACTATATAATCTGTTGCGTACTTTGGTAGCAACAAGGGTGCTTTCGTTCCCCCGTACATTCTCAAATATGTGCCTTCTTCTGAGAAAAAAAAATCCCGATATTCTCAATAGACTCCAAATCTCCCTTAGATAGGCATGGACATTCTTCTAGAAATATCAGCTTGTATAAGGGCATCAGGAATTCTTCACAGATCATCTTATAGTGATTATGATATTTGTGAGACCCCAACATCTGCTAAGCTATATATATAGGGTATTTCCCTCCCTTCCATGTACACTTTAGCCCTTCAAACTGATGGCGGTAAAGTATGCAATCCACTAAGAAGGAAGGCATATAAAATTCAGACTTGCTAAGGTGCAGACCTTCTTGGGATGCCTTGATAGAGGTGGACAATTTTTTGGATATTATGTCAGCCCAGTTGAATATTGTTCCTTTCATAGCTATATGGTAGATTAGTGCGATCCAACCAAACTTGTAAAACTTCCCATCAGCTCTGCCATAAATCTTGTTCACCAGCAGCACTATTAATCTGTATGGGGTCTTTAGATGAGTTATCTTGTACTCCCCTAACTGCTTGTGTCTAAAATTATTTCCATCAACCATCATCATCTTAGCTGTGGAAGCGTAATCGAGTTTCAAGCTCTTCACCCACTCTGTTGTCACACTAATTTCCTTTTCGGGCAAGCTGTATGCTACTGATAAAATTGCGGGTGCGAAGGATGCAAATCCTTTGTTCTCCGCGTCGTTCATCAACATCCCTATTGTGTCTATCCTAGGAAGAATCCATCCAATGACTTCTGCACAAGGGAAAATTTCTAGTCTAGTGGTCACCTTGGTTATCCCGGATCTTAGCACTTTATCATACAGGGCCAGGTCTTCCAACCCTGCGTCTGGAACTTTCTTTTCTACCACCAAGTGATAAATCTGACCCCATTTGAACTTAGGCTCAGCTCCAATGATTTTCTTTGTGTCCTCATAAATGATCTCTACCCTTGGTACAGGTGCAACCTCTGTAACCTCTGCATCTGAGTCATACTCAACAATTTTATCTTTATTTTTACCTTTCTTCGTCATGTTGTGTGCTATGAGAGGTAGCTGCAACAACACAAAAAATGTCTTAGTATTACATTATAAAACTAACTCATGCATTTGAAAGAGATAATAGAACAAACTGGATATGATATGCTAGGCAATCTGTCCAAAACAATCAACAATATTTTGCATTACACTTATATCCTCAGCCATTAGGTCAAGACAAACGATGTAGGTCAGTCGGTCAGAGTTTAGAAATAAAACCTCTAGACTTGGTGAACCTCGGACTCTGTACTCGCGACCTAACTATTGCGAGGCTTTTTTGCACTTCGACGCCAAGACTCTGAAAGGTTCAAGGCCCAAAAAACCATGCTTCGACGCTCAGGGTGGGAATGACCTTGGTTCACATCTCCGGGATTAGAATCCCACGGACAAAAGATAAAGTGTTGAAACCTACAGGGTTTTCCTAAGACAAGGAGATTGTAAACCCTAAAAACACCCGAAGGCGAGCACTTAGTCTGTTCCATGCCGGTGAAAAGCTCAGGCACCTGGATAATCGTCATAACCTGACAGATTGTGGGAAAAAAGCTTCTACAGTCGAACTGGTGAGGTTATGAGAGAGGTAAGGCAGCCCAGGAAAGTTCAAACCCTAAAAGAAATGACGAAACTTAAAATGAAAGGGGAAACCCCCCTTTTAAACCCACAATCAAACCTAGCCAACCTTTCTTGGGAGAACCACAAGTGACAGCCTAAAAAATCATTTTTAACTCGTCAAACCAACACAAATGAATGAAGAACCTACCTGGAAGAGGACAAACCAAACATGCAGCTGAGATACTTAGTAAGGACGCGCCACATGAGCTACACAGGTGATCTCCACCAATCGCACGAAGATTAGGACAGGATAAATCACAACAAATCTTTCCAACCTCTACCGTAAAAAACAATGGTAAAAACACCATTCCCCGGGAATAAATAGTCATTTTCTAGTGAAGAACCTTTAAACGTTGTAGGTAAAACTATTAAATTCACACATGCGCGGCCAAACGTCATTGGCGCCAAACATATCATATTGAGCAGTGAACGATAAGTCAACATGCAATGAGCCCTGACAACGGTGGCTTCATACCTCCCAACATAGCCGCAACACCAGCTTAAGACTCTACAATGCACCCAACTTACACTGCGGCTTCGACAGTCAAAGGGTATCTGGCACCAATCCAGGAAGGCTACCACCGTAGTGGCTCAACAACAAAATTTCTTTCGCCGAAGTGAGCGTGGTGAGATAAGGACGATCGATGAAAACCACCCTCGCTTTTGCGGCAGAGTGACAAAACCTCATCTGACGAAGCGGGTGTAGAAAATCAAAAGAAGCTCTGATCCTCAATACAATATTCCACATGTTGTTGTGGTTTGGACCCAAGGGAACTTTCGATGTAGCGATCAGAGAGACCAAATAACACTTTAGGGAAAACCTTTGCTGCAGCGGCTCGAGGAAAAGAATTTGCTCGCCGTTGCGGCTAGGCTCTCAACAAATTAAGCGAAGGCAAAGATAAAGGTTAGCCACCGTAGCGGCTAGAAAGCTGGAAACCATCCATCATTGTGGGTTCAAAATGATCGGAACCCTTTCCGATATCAAACCAAAGACCCATCTGTCGTAACGGAAAAAATAAATAGGAAGGATATCTGATATTTAAATTAAAGCTGCACCCACTGCTGCGGCTCAAACCTGAGAAAACGTCCACTGTGGTGGCATGAAAACGGAAAGGTGTCCATCATAGTGGCTCTTGACTTGGAAAAACATTCGCTATAGTGGGTCAGAAGCACATTTTTTGCCTTAGTTAAAAAATGAAATTCTTGAAATTTTTCCATGATAGAAACAAAACATAAATGTTGGATTTCAAACTCTAAGCTTAAGAAGCAAAACTAAGATTTTAAAGGGGGGTCCTAAAAAATGTAAAAAAAAAATTGGGGGGTAGTTGAAGCAACAACAACAAGATAAGAGGGTTACTGGTGAAGCAAGGATTTGCGACGACCTAAGGAGAATGAACGATGCTTGTTTACATGACCCGTTTCCAACTCCATTTACAGATGAGGTATTAGAAATCATTTGGGGTCAAGAAGTTTATTCTTTTACTGATGGGTTCTCTAGCTACCATCAGATTAGAATCGCAAAGGAAGATCGACACAAGGCAACCTTTGTGAAGAAGTTGGGTTGTTTCCAATACACGGTAATTCCCTTTGCACTCAAGAATGCTCCTATTATTTTTTCCACGATAGTAGTGGTTTCCTTCAAAGATATGATTCATAAATTCCTTGAAGTCTACTTCAACGATTGGATCATATTTGGGCTCAATAAGGATCATATTGAGAGCCTCAAAATGATGTTGGAACGGTATTGCCAGTATCATATTTTGTTGAACTTAATGAAATGTACTTTTTTTGCCCCTTTTGGAAATCTATTGGGGCATGTAGTTTGTCGTGATGGAATCTTGGTTGACCCTGCTAAAATTGTGATTAGCATCAACCTACCACCGCCTACCACAGTGAAGCAACTGAGAACAACACTGGGACATACATGATACTATCGAAAATTTATCAAAGGATATGTGGAGGTGACTGCTCTGATGGAAATGCTATTGTAGAAGGATGTTAAGTGTTAGGATTATTAATTCTCCCTTGTCCAATTTGGTCATATGTCTAAATCAGGAGTCATGTCTAAATCAGGATTCCATCTAGTCTATTTTTAGTCACTAGCACCATTGGGTTCACTTAGCCTAATTGGGGCACATGTTCCAGTTACTAAAGTGTGGGGAACACTAATTGAGGCCTACTACCACTGATTGCACTTCCATGCATCAGTTTAGGAGCCTCCTAGATCAATTCCTACAATTTAGGAGCCACTAGGAGTGCCGATCCCAACCTTCATTAGTTGAGTTTAGTTAGTGACTAGTCAAGCTGAGTTACGAGTCAGCTACATTCAGTTCTAGTCCTCTGCATTCAGTTAGCGCTAGGTTTGCATGGATGCATGCAAGAGAGGCGCATTTCTCACCTACCATAGTCAGTTAGCCTTAGTCAACACTGAATTAGACACTTGAGTTGTGTTTTAGAACTCTGTTTAACTCCGGTAATGGTTTAGACAAGGTCAGTTAACTATTGAGTCCTCTGATAATGATTTATACAAGGTCTTAGTTACCTACAGTTAAGTAGAGTCTAATCAATTCAAATTTCCTCATGTGGATTCGAATTGCATGTGGCTGTTTAAGCCATTGTAATTATTATCTAATTACTTTTTGATTAATGAAAGCATTCATAGTTGCAAGCCATTTTCGCACTGTTTCATTCTTCAATTGCTGAGTAAATTGTGTGATCTATTTTGTGAGTTGTGTGTTTGTACACATATCTATGTGCTCAATTTAATATGGTATCATATCCTTGGTAGAAAAGGAACCTATCCTTCTCAGATATCCAACTGAATCATTTTTTAGCAAAATTTCTCCTTCTAGTACTGCACCAAAAGCGAAGAATTTACCACTTAATATCCCAAGTTCACAAATTGTTGATCAAGCTTGCTTGATCAACTATGCTGGGTGTGAAGGAAATTCCAAAAGTGCAGACTGTTGACCTTATTTTGCATGTTTGAATGTGTTATTTACAGGTTATCATCTCAACTCACTGCATTCGCTACAAGGAGCTCATTCCCCTTGTTAAATTTTTATATGCTTAGCTAAAACATCAGTATTTCATTTCATTTCCATAACAAAAGCATATAAACAGGATCACTAAAAGAAACAATATCACAAGAACAACACAAATTTATCCTGGGAAAACCCTAAAGGAACAAACCAGCAAAAGCTTCCTCAATATAGATGCCCCAAAAAGGTAAAAAGGTAAAAAGGTAAAACCAACAAGGAGATCAAAAACCTGATCCTCCTCCTTCTCCAGCTACTTCTCTCCTCCACAAGTGTGCTACTCAAGTGAGAGTGTGTGTTACAAATGAGGAGTGCTACACCTCTATTTATATTCATCCGTTCACTTAAGTTAACTCATTCGACATGTAGGCTCGAGTTAAATCATGTAGGCTCGAGTTACACATGTAGGCTCAAGTAACCACACTGGGGTGCTGATGACCCACCTTTACAATTAGAGGGTACTACTTCATGACTCTTATTAGTTCTTCCGATTAGGAGCATCGGGGTACAATGTAATACAAGTGGTTCTCCTGGTAGGACCATCGGGGACCACAAAAATATACATATAGAATATTCTTCGAAGTTACAATATTTCAACACTCCCCCTTAACAAGAAGGCTATTCTACAACAACATAAACAATAAGAGTAGGAGAGAGATAGGGGACATCATCAACATCATCAGGGTAGCACATCTATAAATCATTGGAATCTTTTGAACATCATGTAGTCTTCATCTTCAATCTTCAGTATTCATCATCATTAATTCTTTGACTTCTTCGATCAGCAACATATTCAGCATTTTGATCTTTCAATCAGCAACAACATCTTCAACACTTTGACCTTTTGATCAGCAACATCTTCAGCACTTTGACTGTTCGATCAACAACAACATCTTCAGCATTTTGATCTTTCAATCAGCAACGACATCTTCAGCATTTGGACCTTTCGATCAGTAACATCTTCAGTACTTTGACTGTCCGATCAGCAACAACATCTTCAGCATTTTGACCTTTCAATCAGCAACATATTCAACACTTTGACTTTTCGATCAGCAACAACATCTTCAGCATATTGACCTTTCGATCAGCAATATCATCATCAACACTTTGACCTTTCGATCAGTAGTGACATCATCATCATCATATTCTGATCTGTTGATCAGAATCATCATCACATTCTGATATTTCGATCAGAAATATCATCATCATACTCTAATCTTTCGATCAGAAACATCATCAACATACTCTGATATTTCGATCAGAAACATCATCATCATACTCTAATCTTTCGATCAGAAACATCATAATCATAGTGCGTCATCATCATACTCTGATCTTTCGATCAGTATGTCATCATCATCATACTCTGATATTTCGATCAGTATGTCATCATCATCATACTCTGATATTTCGATCAGTACATCATCATAATCACCAGCTACAACCTGCAATCCACAACTCAAAGACAAAAAGTATTTGGATCACTTTTGGACTTAAAGTCCAGGGATGATGAAATCCCACCACATTCTCGACAACCGAAGTTACCGGATTGATTATGGGAGAATCAGTCCCTATCACTTTAGGACTAAGTCCAAGGACGATGCAATCCTACCACATTCTCGAGGACCGAAGCCACCAGATTGATTACGGGAGAATCAGTCCCTATCACTTTAGGACTAAGTCCAAGGACGATGCAATCCTACCACATTCTCGAGGACCGAAGCCACCAGATTGATTACGGGAGAATCAGTCCCTATCACTTTAAGACTATGTCCA
>LPNX010458253.1:0-34842 GCA_001517045.1 Pseudotsuga menziesii | reverse complement strand
GAAGCCACCGGATTGATTACGGGAGAATCAGTCCCTATCACTTTAGGACTATGTCCAAGGATGATGCAATCCTACCACATTATCGAGGACCGAAGCCACCAAATTGATTACGGGAGAATCAGTCCCTATCACTTTAGGACGATGTCCAAGGATGATGCAATCCTACCACATTCTCGAGGACCGAGGTCATCGGATCTATTATGGATAGATGTCCCAGGATGATACAATCCCTCTTCATTCTCGAAGACCGAGGTCTCCGGATCACTTTAGGGAAAGTTCCCAGGGATGATACAATCCCACTTCATTCTCGAAGACCGAGGTCTCTGGATCACTTTAGGGCAAGTGCCCAGGGATGATACAATCCCACCATGTTCTCGAGGACCGAGGTCACCGGATCTTTTATGGACAGATGTCCCGGGATGATACAATCCCTCTTTATTCTCAAGGATCGAGGTCTCCGGATCACTTTAGGGAAAATTCCCAAGGATGATACAATCCCACTGCAACATCACTACTCCCCCTTTCGAGGAAGGTCTTTCCGAACAACACCAAGCTTGTCTCGAAAGAGTCTGAACTCTACTCGAGGCAGAGGCTTCGTTAGTACATCATCATCCAAACCATCATCATCTACATATTCAGTATGTGAATACTGAACTATCATCATCTGTATCTCCAGTATGTGAATACTGAAAGCATCATCATGTATATCTTCAGTATATAAATACTGAAAGCATCATCATCTCTATATTCAGTATAGAAATACGGAATCACCATCATCTGTATCTACAGTATGTAAATATTGAAATATCATCTATATCTTCAGTATGGAAATACTGAAATCACCATCAGCTATATCTTCAGTATGGGAATACTGAAATCATCATCATCTCTATCTTCAGTATGGGAATACTGAAACATCATCATCTCTATATTCAGTATAGAAATACTGAATCACCATCATCTGCATCTACAGTATCATCATCTGCATCTTATCTTGTATGTAGAAATACCAGATTTCTATGTGTTACGTCGGAACACAGGGTTCTTTGTCATCACAACTATGGTTATCACATAGAATCATTGTAGTGTCCATATTCAGGTCAAAGAGACCTGATATAAGCTTCTGAAGCCATATGGCTTCACAACTTAGTAGAGCAATCTGCTATGTATTCTGCTTCAACCGTGCTAAGAGAAACACTGGACTGTTTCCTGCTAAACCATGAACTCATAGTAGACCTCAAACAAAAGCATCTACCTGATGTGATTTTCCTATCCGAGATACTTCCAGCCCAATTTGCATCTGTGTATCCATACAATCTATACTCATGGCTACCATCATAGTATAGACCAAAGTTTATAGTCCCTTTCAGATATCTCATCACATGTTTTGCAGCTACTAGGTGAACCCGTCTTGGTTGAACAAGATATTGACTTAAGGTGTTCACAGCAAAACAAATGTCTGGTCTGGTATTTGTTAAGTACTTCAATGACCCAATGATCTGTCTGTAGTGAGTCACATCCACTAACTCTAATGAGTCATCAGCTAACAGCTTCATGTTGGAGTCCATGGGTGTGGCCATGACTTTGCATTCCAACATATTGAATCTCTTCAATATCTCTTCCGCATACTTTCCCTGGTTGAGAAAGATTCCTTCTAAACTTTGCCATACTTCTAGACCTAGGAAATAATGCATTAACCCAAGGTCTTTCATCTCAAATTCTTCTGCTAGTTTCTTCTTGCTTTCCATGATCTATTTCTCATTCCCTGTCAAGAATAAGTCATCCACATATAGTAATAGAATGATAGGTTCATCTTCTACAACCTTGTAGGAAAGGTTAAGATCAACTTTACTCTTGGCAAAGCCCATGCTCATCAGGAAACTATCTATTCTTCCATACCAAGCTCTTGGAGCTTGCTTCAGGCCATAGAGGGCCTTCTTCAACTTGCATACTTGATTCCATCTGTCTTCAACTTCAAATCCTCATGACTATTCGATGTAAAAATCTTCCTCAATCATACCATTAAGGAAGGCTTGTATTTACTTCATCATGGAAGAAACTACCATGATAGTTTTGAAGGAAGTGTACCTTGCTTCCTGGAGTAAGTGTCTCTCTAGAATTAATTCCCTCTTTCTGATAGAAACCTCTAGCCACAAGTCTTACCTTATTTCTATCAGCAATATATCTTATCTTGCAAATCCATTTGGAAGATACCACATTCTAAAACATCATTCTAGTATCATAACATCTTCTATGAGTTTGTCTTCTCAGGTCATCAACATATCCTAGTCTTCTGCATTCAACCTTGAAGGTTGGAACCCACTTTACTCTTGGTAAAGTCTCGATCCATCACGAAGCTATCCATCATGTCATACCATGTCAAACTCAGATTGAATTTTCTGTAGTCACTCCCCCTGAAGTGGAATATCATCTTCCCTCTTCATTATGTACAGGTGGTTCTATGCTTGATATATACTAGTCAATAGAGTATGTCATGTCATAGTCTATTCTTTCTGAGGAAAATCATGAACCTTGCTTTGTACACTTGTTCTTGTATATCCATGTGGAATATACTACGTACTTCCCTTTATGTCTCAAAATCATATCATATACATCATTCCCCATGATCAACTGTTATTCTTTGATCATAGCTTCTTTCATAGCATTCTTTTCTTCATCTTGAGTTATCTCTTGTACCCATGGTGGTCTTCATCCTTCAAGGTGGATCTACCACTCTCTGAAGCTCTTTCTTCCATCATGGTGTCTCTGACCTTGGGAGGTTCAGATTCATGTTTATTGGAGTGAATCTTGAATTGTCATCACTTGTTCTTCAGAACAAGTCTCATCCTTCTTTTCTTGTAGGAGGTTGTACAGGGCCTTTCCTACAATTCAAATGCACTAGTTGCATGGTTAGAACTATTTCATAAAACATATGCATAATGACAAATTCTTATGCATCATGCAATTGTTTAGTCAATACAACATTCATCCATATCTCACATAAAATTTCTAGATGCCTTCCATTTCTACCATGACATCATTGAGATTGTGCACTAATCCAATATGTCAGCAAAGAGGTTTGATAAGTAGCAATGGAGAGTTGTATAGCACCATGAGCTACTTTCCCATCACATGCATATTAGTAGTATACAGTCATTAATGCAAACAATCTATCATGCATAACACATCAACTGAATATAATCAAATGTATAACAAAAAAATATCATGAAATGACAATTGAATACTAATCTTTAATTTGTTTCGTGGGTAGACTCCATCTTGATCATTCTGCTTTATCATCTTCTTCATTCATGAAATCATCATTTCTTATCCAAATGATAAGATGAAGAAGAGGTTCTTCAAGAATTGAGTTCTTCATATTCCTCATCGCTTGAGGGATCTTCTTTGAATGGTGAGAGCTTGATCTTCAATTGCTCCCATCTTCTTCTTCGCTTCTTATGAGTCGAGATGAAAGAAATTACTTCCTTCTGGCATACATTCTTTGCATAAATGAATCCCATGATCCTGGGAGGCCATTCAAGGTGGCTATCACCACTTCTGCATTCTTCACTTCTTCTTCTACCGCTTCAAGTTCTTCTGCATTCTAGATCTTCACATTCTTCAACTGTTTTTTCAAAGCCATCTTCTGATTTAAGTTCTTATCTTCAAATAGCTTGATCAAGGAATCAAACATCTTTGGTGTCTTTAGGGAAGACACTTGTGGTACAATTTGATCCGTGATTGAATCAACAATGATCCTTTTGGCCTTGATCAAGTTCTTCTTGTGTAAGGCTTTGAGCCTCATCTCCGTATGGAATTGGAACCTCTCTACTCATGTAGGTGTCCAATTCATTTTCTTCAGAGATATGAAATACTTCCATGCTTGGAAGTTGTCAACTTTACCAAGCTTATCATCAAGCTGATGTGATAGATCACTTTGAAATGAGAACCTCAAATGCAAATAGCAAAAGATTAGATCTTACCGATTTGAGGTGTCCGTCCTGCTTCTAGAGCTAGCTGATCTAGGGTTTGTCAGAGAAACCCTAATTTTCAAAACTTGGAATATTTTATATCTAATTGGATATAAGGATAGATCTCTTCAAATGGAGCTGTCCAATGTACTCCTTTTTTGAAAACAGTGGAGGAAAGCTCTCGGAATAGGAAGCCCTAGTTTTCCAATTTCTTCTGCAGAAATGTCTGTCACTGCTTCTGTTATATCTTCGAAATTACAGCTCCTCTATGTTTGAAATTTCTCACTGAGGTAACCTCACATGTCCCTGATCCATAACCATAGGTTTTATTAGAATTGATTTCACCAATTTGGATTTATGATCCTTTTCCCAAGGTGACCTGTTACAGTACTTTTCAGTAGCGAAGTTGTACAGCTTGCCACGTGTCACTGTTTGATCTTCTGGTTCTGAAATTAGGACCACAGAAGGTATATTCTGTGCTATTTCTGAAACATCTTCAAGAATTTAATTTGGACCTATGTATCCCACGATATGGCAATTTTCCCTAGGTGTCCTATTTAGGGATGAATTCTGGAGGAGGTTGGAACCCTAACTTTGACGGATCATAGCTCCCAGAATATAGAGAATATGAGGCCAAATTTTGGATACAGTGTACATCAGGATTTTATCTTCGGCCTATGCAATTTTCCACTCCTGAGCCTTCTCCAATCTTGGTATGTAGCGAATGTACCAAAACGTAGCAGTTTTAGCATTTAGGGTTTTTCTAGCTCGAGGTCAAACTAAGGTTTGACTTTCCCAGAGTTTCACCCAACCAAAAATATTGATCCAAGTATCTAAACTTCAATTTTGATGAGGAGATAAATCCTATGCCAGGCTCACTCAAAAATTTCTCTTCAGTAAGAAGCCCTAATTTCCCGCACCAAAAACTGAAAATGCTCGGAATCGAATTCCACTTCGACAGAAAGATGCACCCTTCAATGGAGAGTCAACCTAGCCTTCTTTTGCTGATCGATTGTGGAGAGAGAACCAAAAAGTAAGAATCCCTAGCTTCTATAGCTTGTGAAAGTTGTCCTATTCAAGTTAGCTTTGATACCATGTTAAATTTTTATATGCTTAGCTAAAACATCAGTATTTCATTTCATTTCCATAACAAAAGCATATAAACAGGATCACTGAAAGAAACAGTATCACAAGAACAACACAAATTTATCCTGGGAAAACCCTAAAGGGAAAAACCCAGCAAAAGCTTACTCAATATATATGCCCCAAAAAGGTAAAAAGGTAAAACCAACAAGGAGATCAAAAACCCAATCCTCCTCCTTCTCCAGCTACTTCTCTCCTCCACAAGTGCGCTACTCAAGTGAGAGTGTGTGTTACAAATGAGGAGCGCTACACCTCTATTTATATTCATCCGTTCACTTAATTTAACTCATTCAACATGTAGGCTCGAGTTAAATCATGTAGGCTCGAGTTACACATGTAGGCTCAAGTAACCACACTGGGGTGCTGATGACCCACCTTTACAATTAGAGTGGACTACCTCATGACTCTTATTAGTTCTTCCGATTAGGAGCATCGGGGTACAATGTAATACAAGTGGTTCTCCTGGTAGGACCATCGGGGACCACAAAAATATACATATAGAATATTCTTCGAATTTACAATATTTCAACACCCCTCACAACATTCTTTACAGCAGCCCAGTCCTCTCTACTGCATTCAAAATGTTCCCTCGAATGGAGCAGCTCCCCCCTTCAACTACCACCAGTGTAAAGAATACATGGAGAGCTTCCTTCGCACCAAGTTCCTCTTCAGACTCACAGAAGAAACAGAGGCAGTGCCAATTCTTAATCATGACAAAGAAAAGTACTTGAATAGGCTTAGTGAAGCTCATGGATACTTGTCCCTCTCAATCTCTTGAGATCTTCGTTTCCACATCCAAGGATTGAAGAATCCAAAGGAGATTTGGGACAAGCTTGCTTCCTTATTTGATAAGCAGGATGAGATGAAGGTCCATCAACTAGAAAATGAACTAATCTCTCTTAATCCATCCAACTTCGAAATACTAAATGAATTTTTCACAAAATTCAAGAACCTGATATACCAATTGAAGCAATGCAAGGTGGAGAAGGAGCATGATCAGCTCATCCTTTCCATTCTCTCAAAACTCAGTGCAGACTACTCAGTCTTTGTATCAACTTTTCAATCGGTGAGGATCACTACTACAAATTGGAAGATGCCCACTCTTGATGCTTTCATCGCATCTCTCACTTATGAGCATGACAAGTTGATCCAAATGGGGATCATTCGATCTTCTAGAGATCAAGCGGTTGTAGGAGGACCTAAGGGAGCGAATGACAAAGGGAAGTAAAGAGATAAGTCTCCTGTGAAGAAAGAGAAGTCAAATGAGCCTTCAGGTTTGAAGAGAAGCAAGAAGAATGGAAAAGGCAAGGTCCTTTGTTCTTACTGTGGAAGGGGCTTTCATTCAAAAAACTCCTGTATGAGAAGACAACTTGATGAAATGTCTCTTCTTTTGAAGAAACATAACATTGTTGCACCTACTAGCGCAAGGAAGGATGACTCTAAAGAAGAAGATGAAGAACATCAAAGGAAAGGCATGCACTGAAGGCTATTTGTTCAATAGCAAAAGTCTTTCTCATTGATTCTGGAGCTTGAAATCATATGGTTGCTTCCAGTGAATCATTCTCTTCCTTATAGTCCTTTGATGGTCCTATTATTCAGATGGGAAATAACAGTCAAATTCGAACCAAAGGGAAGGGTTATATCAAGCTTGAACATGGGATATTCAAAGCAGTGCTCTATGTTCCCTCCCTAGCTTCAAACCTATTATCTGTATACCAGATGAATCATACTAGCTCTCCAAAGCGAGTGATATTTGGTCCTGACTCAGTGGAGATCACAGATATCTCTACTGGGAACATAATAGCAAAATGTGTTGCAAATCATGCCTTCAAATCATATGAGTTCTCACACTTCATGCCTTCTTCAGAACCAGTGCACTCTCAACAACCACTTACAAGGGAAGGTAAAATCATTTCATCTACATCTTTTGCAACTTCTACTAGTATTGCAGATCCAACTATATCCGTTTATGAGATTGAGGTTCAGGGTGATTCAGATCTAGTCCCTACTTCCAAACTGGAATCTAGGAAGATCACTGGAAACCCACCTGACACTCAGAAAGGAAATACCCTTGTGCTATGTCATACAATCTTACCTCCTTCAGATAGATGCAATAGAATCCCTATAAGATGCTACATGGCAAAGGATTAGTATCACTCCATTCATAAGAATAGAGCTGATCATACGCCTCTTCATCCAGCAAGAGACAAAGGTTACATTCCTCCTTCATTCCATCATCATTTTGGGAGAAGAAAGAGAAGTCTACATGCTAGGCCCCAGAATACTGGTGCACAGAACACCATTCACGCTGCTTCGCTACATCACAAAGATGAAGGTTACAGCAACATATTTCCAAGTTTTTCAAACTTGAATCCAGATTCTATCTGCTTAGATAGAGGGGGGGATTTTTTCCCATGTGGTTTTTCCCCCACCTCCTTATATTAAGCAGTTTCTTTATTTTACTTGATGTAATGGGTGACCTATGGTCTTCGTTACAAGGGACCACATATTGTCTAAGTTAGCATTCAGGGGGGGTGTTAAGATTATTAATCCTCCCTTGTCCAATGCTGTCATATGTCTAAATTAGGCGTCATGTCTAAATCGGGAGTCCATCTAGTATATTTTTAGTCACTAGCACCATTGGGTCCACTTGGCCTAATTGGGACACATGTTCCAGTTACTAAAGTGTGGGGAACACTAATTGAGTCCTGCTGCCACTGATTGCACTTGCATGCATCAGTTTAGGATCCTCCTAGATCAATTCCTACAATTTAGGAGCCACTAGGAATGTCGTTACCAACCTTCATTAGTTGAGTTCAGTTAGTGACTAGTCAAGCTAAGTTAGGAGTCAGTTACATTCAATTCTAGTCCTCTAAATTCAGTTAGAGCTAGGTTTGCATGGCTGCATGCAGGAGAGGTGCATTTCTCACCTACCATAGTCAGTTAGCCTCAGTCATCACTGAATTAGACACTTGAGTTGTGTTTTAGAACTCCGTTGAACTCTGGTAATGGTTTAGACAAGGTCAATTAACTATTAAGTCCTCCAATAATGATTTAGACAAGGTCTTAGTTACCTACAGTCAAGTAGAGTCTAATCAATTCGAATTTCCTCATGTGGATTCGAATTGCATGTGGCTATTTAAGCCATTGTACTTCATTGTAATTATTATCTAATTACTTTTTTATTAATGAAAGCATTCATAGTTGCAAGCCATTTTTGCACTATTCCATTCTTCAATTGCTGAGTAAATTGTGTGATCTATATTGTGAGTTGTGTGTTTGTCCACAGATCTATGTGCTCAATTTAATATTAAGTTCCAGTGGAATAAAAATTGCCAAGAAATTTTGGACACCTTAAAGAACAACATGGTTACAATGCACATACTTGTATTTCCAGACTAGAAAAAGGAATTTCATGTACATGTTGATGCATCATCTGTCGCGCTCAGCATCGTACTAGCACAACATAGGAAAGGATCGATTTATCATCCTATTGCCTTCACTAGCAAGAAATTATCAACAACAAAGAAGAACACCACGACAGAAAGAAAGGGATTAGCTATGGTATACTTTCTGTAGAAATTTCAACACTACTTGCTGGGTAGACATTTCAAAATGTACATAGATCATTTAGCGTTGAAATATATGGTTAATAAGCCAATGTTGGGGGGGATATTTGCTTGTGGCATCTCCTATTTTAGGAATTTGACTTTGAAGTCATTGTTAAATCGGGTTGACTAAATTTAGGGACAGACAATATCTCGAGGATTGAGAGTGGCGAGGAACCTGGTAATATCGATGACAGTCTCCCTTACGCACAATTATTTGCGATAACAATGTTTGATGATCATTATTGAGACATCATACAATTTTTTAGTATGGGCTATGCCCCAACTGAATTTACTATTGCACAGAAGAAACAGTTAGTTGTGTGGG
Source organism: Pseudotsuga menziesii (assembly GCA_001517045.1). Lineage (NCBI taxonomy): Eukaryota > Viridiplantae > Streptophyta > Pinopsida > Pinales > Pinaceae > Pseudotsuga > Pseudotsuga menziesii. The sequence goes on along the minus strand of LPNX010458253.1, from coordinate 25,792 downwards.
CTGCAAACTTCCAGTTGATCGGTGTACAGTTATATAAAATGGACCCTGATGAGATTCTTCATCGCTTTGTCTTCGAACATGAGCGACAAATGATACTGAATGAAGCACATGATGGTGTTGCGGGAGGCCATTATGTTGGAAAAGCTACAATGCGAAAGATATTACAAGTAGGATTGTGGTGGCCCACTATCGCAATTGTGATGTCTGTTAGTGTTGATGTATTTGTAACTTCGCAATGTATTCACTTGTATATCTTATATTGTACCCCGATGTTCCTATTGGGAGAATCAATTGTATTTCATTGTACCCCGATGTTCCTATCAGGAGAGTCATTAATATAATAAAGGCATGTAAAGTCAATGAGGTTAACCCTCCGTTGTCAGTCGGGGCAATAGTCCCCACAATTGAGTTAAGGTTAACCCTCCTTGTTGATCGTAGGGTAAAGTCCCCACAGTTGTGGGGCACTAGGGTTATTAGATTCTCCTAGAGAAGTCACCCCTGGTAAGTAATTGTTAAGTGAGGCCGGATTTTTGGAGTGGACATAAATTGAACGAAAGAATATAAATAGAAGTGAGGCTCTCCTTATTTCTACACACATACACACTCACTCAATTGGGGCGCATGAGTGAGAGAGGAAGTGCTGGCACAAGTGAGAGAGATCAGCTGTCGGAGATCATCTTCATGTTTTTGGGTTTTACTTTTGCTATTGATGCTCATTTTATCTCTGAGGAAGTTGCAGGCTTTCCTCCTTTATGGTTTCCCTTAGGAAAATTCTTTGTGTCTCTTGTCTCTTGTGATTATTGTTGTGCATGTTATTCTTTCAGATAAGATCCTAAGATCATATTGCTTAAATGATAAAAATCTAACATGGTATCAAAGCTAACCTGAGAAGAAGACACTATGGAGCTGTAGAAGCTAGGGCTTCTTACTTTTTGGGTCTCTCTCCACAATCCATCAAAAAAAGGAGGTTGGGATAACTCTCCATTAAAGGGCGCATCTTTCTGTCGAAGCAGAATTTGATTCCGGGCATTTTCAGTTTTTGCTGCGGGAAATTAGGGCTTTTTACAGAAGAGGAATTTTTTAGTGAGCCGGACATAGGATTTATCTCTTCATCAAAATCAAAGTTTAGAGACCAAGGTCGAGATTTTTTGTTGGGTAAAACTCCAGGAAAGTCAAACCCTAGTTTGACCCCAGGCCTGAAAAACATTAAATTACTAAAATTGGTATTTTTGGTATATTCGCTATATCTCAAGATTGAAGAAGTCTCGAGGGCTGAAATATTTAGAGGCCAAATATAAACTCCTGATGTACCCCATGTAAAAATTTCCGCCTCAAATTCGCTATATTGTGGGAGATATGATTCCTCCAAATCAGGGTTCAGGGTTCCAGCCTCTTCCAGGGTTCATCTGTAAACAAGATACCTAGGGAGAATCGCTATATATTGGGATATGAAGGTCCAAATGAAATTTCTTAAGATGTTCTAGATAGGGCACAGACTTTAATTTATGTGGTAAAAATTTTCAAAACCGGATTATGAAACAGGGACACGTGGCAGGCCATACAACTTCGCTATCCTGAACAGTTCGGAAACAAGTCACCTTGGGAAAACGATCATAAGTCCCAATTGGAGAAACCATTTCTACTCAAACATGTGGTGTTGAAAATAGGATAGGAGAGGCTACCTTAGTGCGAAATTTCATACATAGAGGATTAACCATTTCGAAAATAGCGCAGAAACAATATCAGGCATTTCTGCAGAGGAAATTGGAAAACTAGGGCTTCCTGTTCCAAGAGCTTCCCTCCATTGTTTTCAGAAAAGGAGTACATTGGACAACTCACCTTGAAGAGGCCCATATGTCTATCCAATCAGATCTGAAAAATCCAAGTTTTGAAAATTATGGTTTCTCTAACAAACCCTAGATCAACCAACTCCAGAACTAGGACGGACACCTCAAATCAGATTTCACTAGTTCTTGAAGAAAATGAATTGGACACCTACATAAGTGGAGAGGTTCCAGTTCTAGAGGGAGATAAGAATAAAATCCTTACAAAAGAATAACTTGGTCAATTCCAAGAAGATCATTGCTGATTCAATCAAGGATCACTTTATACCACAAGTGTCCTCCCTAAATACACCTAAAGAGATGTTTGATTCCTTGACCAAGCTATTTGAAGGGAAGAACATAAATCATAAGATGACTTTGAGAAACCAATTGAAGAATGTGAATATCCAGAATGCAGATATCATACAGTCATACTTTACATGGATCTCTCAAATCAAAGAGCAACTTGAAGCAGTAGAAGAAGAAGTGGAGAATGCAGAAGTTGTGATAACCACCTTGAATGGACTCCCAGGATCATGGGATTTATTGATTCGAGGAATGTGATCTAGAAGGAAGTGAATACTTTTAGCAGACTCTCGGAATAGCACACACAAGATGAAGCTCGACCCATAATAAGAGAAAAGAAGATGGGAGAAACTGAATATCAAGAGCTCACGATTCAAAGAAGATCCCTCAATCGATGAGGAATATGAAGAACTCAATTATTGAAGAACCTCTTATCCATTTTAAGAATTTGGATAAGAAATTATATTGTTATGAATGAAGAAGATGATGAAGCTGAAAGAAGGAGTCTACCCACAAAACAAATAAAGATAAGTATTCAATTGTCATTTCATGATATTGTTTTGTTATGCATTTGTCTATATTCAGTTGATGTGTTATGGCATGATAGAATGTTTGCATTAATGACAGTATACTACTAATATACATGTGATGGGTAAGTATCTCATGGTGCTATACAACTCTCCATTGCTACTTATCTAGAATGAAACCTCTTTGTTGACATATTGGATTAGTGCACAATCTCAATGATGTCTTGGTAGAGATGGAAGGCATCTAGAAAGTTTCCGTGAGATATGGATGAATGTTGTATTGGATAAAATAGTTGCATGATCATATATTTATGCATAAGAATTTGCCATTATGAATATGCCTTATGAAATGTTTCTAACCATACAACTGATGAATTTGACTTGTAGGAAAGATCGTGTACAATCTCCTACAAGAAAAGAAGGACGAGACTTGTTCTGAAGAACAAGTGACGACAGTTCGAGAAATAATACAAAATGAAGAATAATATGACGATACTTTCAAAGAAAGGAAGAGGTCTTAGACACAGTGCAGTTATGAGACATTGTTGAGTGACATCATTGATGCAGATCCTTCCAACTATGAAGAAGTATCCAAGAAGAAAGGGAAGGAGAGTACTAGTTCAAGAAGAATGATGTCTAGGATGCGGTATCGAGACCTGAAGGGAAGTCTGTAGTTGGTCTGTAGGATCTATCATGCAGTAGATCGAAACATTGTGGGATACAAGGCAAGATTCGTAGCACGAGGATTCTCACGAAAAGAAGGCAGAAACTACGAAGAGACATTTGCAGCCATTGTAAGTTAAGACACATGATAGGTAGAATCATGTGTGCAAATGAAAGAAGGCCTTGTAAGAGCTCAGAAGACACCAATGTGATAACACATACATGAGGAGCTTGATGAAGATCTTAACCTTTGCTACAAGGTTGAAGATGAAATCCTATAGAGGATGACAAGCTCATAGATGGGTGCAAGAAGAACTTTTGAAAAGGTTCAAGATAGAGGATCTTGGTATCCAGTGACCCTAGATGCATACATAGAATATTAGTATCAGAGGAAGCTACTTGTCACTCCGGTATAGAATGTTTCAATGCATAGAGTACAAAAGAAAGAGGGAGTATGATGCTCCGCTTTAGAGGGAGTGACTGCAGAAGATCCTAAAGTTCGACATGATACAATGGGATGAAAAGCTTACTGATGGCTCTAGGATTGACTGAGAGTAAAGTGGATTCCAACCTTTTCTTCAAGGTTGAAGGCGGAAGACCAGTGATGCTCATGTTATATGTCAATGAATTGTTCCTAACAGGAAAAGAGGAACTCATTTGCAAGAAGAGGAAGCTTGCTAGGCATGGAGGTGTGGCAGAATGCGGATGGAATCTCCCTGGGACAAGGGAAGCATGCAGTAGAGATCCTAAAGAGGTTCGGGATGATGTACTACAAGGCCATGACCACACCTATGGCATCGAACCTGAAGCTATTTAGTGATGCTTCATCAAAGTCGGTTGATGCCATGATGTATCAGCAGATGATTTGTTCCTTGATGTACCTGAAGAATACAAGACTAGATATTTGCTTTACTGTGAACACATCGAGACATGTTCACCTGATGGTTGCAAAGCATGTAGTGAGGTACCTAAAGGGTACAATTGATTATGGGATCAAGTATGAAGTGAATCAGAAAGATTAACCTAGAGGGTTATGTGGATTCGTATTGGGCAGGCAGTGCCATTGATAGGAAGAGCACTTCGAGGTGCTACTTTAGTATGAGATCAGAAAGGAGCAGTGAAGCTCCAGTATGTGATCTAGATCGATATCTCATGAAAGAGGGAGTTCTGGCATAGCCGGTGAGACAGGTTGTCTGAGCAAAAAATCCTGGCGAAGCTCATAGGTGGTTCAGACGTAAACGGTCCTATAGGTTGTCCTCGGATGTAATCGGTCCTGGCGAAGCTCGCAGGTTATCATTAGATGTAATCAACCCTGATATGATTCTACGCTAGAAATGGCCAAAGTGAAGTTTGAGTACTTCAGGGAGAAGCTTGGTGTTCTCTAGATCAAGGTTCCCTCCAAAGGGAAGTGATGAGTCTGAGAGCCTTTCTGACATGTATGCTGGATGTGTTCCTCGCATGGTCAGATGTAAGTGCAGAGCCTTTCTGACATGTATGCTGGATGTTTTCCTCGCATGGTCAGATGTAAGTGTAGAGCCTTTCTGACATGTATGTTGGATGTGTTCCTCGCATGGTCAGATGTAAGTGCAGAGCCTTTCTGACATGTATGTTGGATGTGTTCCTCGCATGGTTGGATGTAAGTGCAGAGACTTTCTGACATGCATGTTGGATGTATTCCTCGCATGGCCAGATGTAAGTGCAGAGCCTTTCTGACATGTATGTTGGATGTGTTCCTCACATGGTTAGATATAAGTGTAGAGGCTTTCTGACATGTATGTTGGATGTGTTCCCCGCATGGCCAGATGTAACTGCAAAGCCTTTCTGAAATCGTGGTGGATGTGTTTCGTCCATGGTCAGATGTGAGTGCTGGGAGTGCCTTTCTGACATGGTGGTTGATGTGTTCCTCCCATGGTCAGATGTAAGTGTTGGGTGGGCCTTTCTGATTAGTTCAGATATAAGTGTTGAAAAAGATGAAGACCTACATGGAGGCTAGGCCTACAACCAGCGTGAAAAAGGGCTGCCTCATTAGAACTTCCTATGACGAGTAGAATTGAGAGATAGCACCAATTGATCAAGATAACGGAAGCAGTGATGATGATGATGATCCAACTTTGATGATGATCCAATGATGATCCAACTTTGATAATGATCCAGCTTTGATGATCCATTTTTTATGATGATCCAGGTTTGATAATGATCCAGTGATGATCCAGTTTTGATGACGATCCAGAGAAGAAGACGTGTGCTGATGAATTGTGTCAAGAGAATACCTTGCTAGTTAAGAGGGAGTGTTGATGTATTTGTAAATTCTGAATGTATTCACTTGTATATCTTATATTTTACCCCAATGTTCCTATCGGGAGAATCAATTGTATTTCATTGTACCCCGATGTTCCCATCGGGAGAGTCATTAATATAATAAAGTCATGTAAATTCAATGAGGTTAACCCTCTATTGTAAGTCGGGGAAATAGTCCCCACAATTGAGTTAAGGTTAACCCTCCTCATTGATCGAAGGGTAAAATCTCCATAGTTGTGGGGCACTAGGGTTATTAGACTCTCCTAGAGAAGTCGGCCCTGGTAAGTAATTGTTAAGTGAGGCTTACTTGTTTGAATGGACATAAAGTGAACGAAAGAATATAAATAGAAGTGAGGCTCTCCTCATTTCTACACACATACACACTCACTCAACTGGGGCACATGAGTGAGAGAGGAAGTGTTGGCACAAGTGAGAGAGATCAGCTGTCAGAGATCATCTTTTTGTTTTTGGGTTTTACTTTTTCTATTGGTGCTCATTCTATCTATGAGGAAGTTGTGGGGTTATCTCCTTTATGGTTTTTTCGAGGAAAATTATTTGTGTCCCTTGTCTCTTGTGATTATTGCGATGCATGTTATTCTCTCAGATAATATCCTAAGATCATATTGCTTAAATGATAAAAATCTAACAGTTAGAGAACCGTAAAAACAACGCAACGAGATGAAATGCCACTAGTATTGCAAGTAATGTTGCAAGCATTTAACAAATGGGCCGTTTATTTTTTGAAACATATTAGTCGAACAGGGAAGAGAACAAGTGCAAGATATACTATTACTACGACCGATTACTTGACCAGATGGGTTGAAGCCACACCATTAAGAGATAGTACTGCTACGACTGCGGCTAAGTTCTTGTTCGACAATGTTGTGGCTCGATTTGGATGCCCGAAGATTTTGATAGGTGACGAAGGTACACATTTTGTCAATTAGTTAATTGAAGAATTAACAGAATAATTCCATATCCAACATAGAAAGACAAAGCCATATCACCCTCAAGCAAATGGTGTTGCCAAAGAATTCAACAAGATCTTGGAAAATGCGTTGACAAAGATTTGCAATGTTTAAAGAGATCATTGGGACCAGAAAATTCCTGCAGTTCTGTGGGAATACCACACGACTTGTAAGAAGTTGACTAGTCGAACTCCATTTCTCCTGGTGTATGGACAAGATGTTGTGATGCCAATGGAATATATTGTACCCAGTCTAAGGATTGTTGCGATTACTGAGATGACAGATGTTGGTGCTGTCGAGGAAAGATTGTCGCAACTGCTACAATTGGAAGAAGGACATTTTGTTGCAGGCTATCATCAAAACATTAAGAAGGAAAGACAGAAATTATGGCATGATCACCACATCAAGAATAAGTGATTTCAAGTTGGAGGACTTGTTCTTCTGTATGATGGCAAATTTTTAAAGCATCCAGGCAAGTTGAAAACACATTGGCTTGGCCCGTACATTGTAATTCATATCACCGACGAAGACATAGTGCAACTACAGAAGTTAGATGGAACACCTGTCAAAGGATTGGTGAATGGAAGTTAGCTAAATCCCTACAAGAATAGCCACGACTTGGTCGATTAAAAAAAAAGAAGAAGACAAAACCCTCTGAGTAATTTTTGTATTTGATCGTAGGCTACCAATCTGTCGCAAGAGGAAGCAAAAGGCGCCGCATACTATATGTCTGTCACAAATGAAAAAGAGTAGAGAAGGAAATTCATCTGTCGCAATAAAAGAAACATGTTGAAGGTTGAATACAGGTCGCAGAAGAAGAAGAGATGTCACAAGATAAACTTGCGTCGCAGAAATGACAATTGGCCGTAATAAATTAAAAAACATGAGCAATTTTGACTGCGTGTTTTTTGGTCATTTCTGTCATTATTGTACAATAACTACCACTGATGTGATAGGAGAATGACGGTTTTTGTGGTGGTTCCATATGATGATTTGGATGATCGGCCCATGTGACGGATATCGCTGCTACCTTTCCATTCATTGTTCGCACGTGTGAAGGACTAATTGATTGAACGGGTATATGTTATCACCTTCGTGCCCAAGTTTCAGTTCATTCTACTGCATTTAAGTGAGATATTTCCCTCTGCAACTGCAAGAGTCGAAGTGAGTTTTTAACATAGTATGATTATTTCCATTTCCAGTACAAGCACAGTTGTAGAATTCGATGTTGCAACTACATCACCCACACTCATTATGGAAGACACTACCTTATATATTCCACCGCAGGTCGTGGTTGCAGAAGAAGCTGAACATATTCCATTCATCCTTGAAGTCAGTTTACAACCATACCCACCTGGTACATCGAAGAGGAAATGCTCTAGTTGTCGTAAGAAATCAGCAGCACCTCTACTAGGAGATGAAGAAGTAGCGGTTGAAATTAGCTCCCAAACGATATCCCTCCTAAACCACCTGATGCACCGGGGAGCAAAACTGCCAAAATGAAAAGTATCCATTGGTAAAAGAAGTCGTTCCGAAATTTTTTTTGGACAACCGTGAATAACGATGAGATCCTGCAATGTTGCATTCAACTTTACAAGAAGCATATGATATATTTGGTGATTTCGATGAGCTTTGCAATAAACTCAAGATATATTTGGTGATGTTGATGAAATTTTCTCTTGTCAATCCTAACGTTCTAAAGAAGTAACCTTTCAAGCCTAAATAAAGAAAGCAGTGACAAAGGATGCGAAGAATATCGACGAGGCGGAGGCACTATGTGCCTAGGAAGTCGAGTAAGTTTATCAAACATGGGAAGCATTGATCAACGATGAAGAGTTAGAGAAATTCATAGAGCAGTTGCGCACTATAGAGACAGAGGTAACCTAGATGAACAATGAAATGAATAACTTTCCCTTAGCAGAGAAAATGGATAAGGATGCCAAGATGAAGAAAGTACAACAACAATTCACAACACTGCGAACACAACAACAGAAGCGCGCTGATAGGGTCACAAAATTATAGGAAAAGGAAGAAAGAGTTACAAGTATTATTCAACGTGTAAACCAAAAAGTGTGAAAAACAACAGAGTCAGTAGGACTTACAATGTTGGAACACATAAGTTCCAACCTTGTGGAAAATTTGAAGAAGAAGGAAGCATAAGTACAGGAGGAGACCGCATAGATAGTGAAAATATTCGAGTATTTTCAAATTAAGGTTGTCATAGAAAAAGTTTCAGACTAGTGTGGCTCCACTAGTACATCTGCATATTTTTCCCACAGAAAATCATTGCTATTGCAACACTTTTGTGTCACGATAGTGACAATAACGACCCCATATTTTCGTGGAAACATTTTCATAGTTATAGCCACACGTTGAATCATTTCTCATTATGGCAATAGGAAAGAGATGTCACTTAGCATGCATGGATGATGCTTACGAATCAAATTTCATCTCTATAGAGACAAACAATCATTCCTAAAGCAACAACTCTTCATGCACATACCGACAAAGATTCTATACAAGCAACGGTTAGGTGTCACTATAGCGACTTAACAACGTGCACATACCGATGAAGATGCTATACAAGCGACGGTTAGGTGTCACTATAGCGATGGAACACCATGCACATACCAACGAATATGTTATACAAGAGACGGTGTTTCGTCGCTATAGATTATCATTCATGGGATAATGAATTACCAAGTCCTTTTTTTTTTGTAATCTAGAAACTGCGTTTAAATGTGCAAGATTATGCTCGATGTTTTGATCTCTCCTCTGATATCATCTTCAGGAGACTTTGAGAGCCTGAGATGTAATGGCTGTGCAAAAAAAAACATTTAAATATTTGATCATTGCTGTTTTTTGTCCATTTTAGTTACATGCAGGTGTGCACTCCTTATTGTTTCAGTTACCTTTTTGTGATTTTTTTACTTGGATCTTTATCTAACTTGACGTAGCTACCACAAGCCAGGTGTTCACGCATTTTCTCGATGTAGTCCTCCGAGTTCATGATTACGATCACGTTCCCTTTATCTGCCTTCAGGACTTTAATGTCATTATTATTTCTTAGGTTTCTAAGAGCTAGCGATTCATCCTTCGAGATGTTGGTTTTGGGGGGTTGAGCTCATTTAATGGTGACTGCGCATTCCCGTCGGATTTCTTCACCTGCTTCTTCTGGAAGATAACCAATCACTTTTTCGATGCAACATATAAATTCTTTCGTTGGAACTTCTCTTGGCACGATTGCGAATTTTAATCCTCTGTCTAGTACGCTTGGTGGCTTCATCCAACTGTAAACCGGAAAGATTTACAATGTTTTCTTTTGTTTCTGCGTTGGGAAAGTTATTTGTCTTCTGAGATTTGTTACAGGCTATGAATTTTTTTCTCTATTTCTCCATCGCTCTTTCCTTGTTGTTTTAACATTTCATCCCAATGGTTGAATCGATTCTATCCCAGAGATCGGCTCTTATAATGTGCGAGAGATACAAGTGCATGTGATACGCCTTTTCTGAGATCTTGTTAATAATTGCACTAATTTTCTTCACTTCAGTCCTCACTATTTTCAGGCTTAGGGATTTGAAAAGATGGTTCCTTCCTGATTTCAGTCAGTGTTTGATTTCAGCAAAACATGGAATGACCTATGCATCTCTACACTTTTTTAAAAACTCTAAATTTGTGACTTTCTGAGCAATCTATAGTCGAATTTTTTCCAATAGCCTGACATCTTTCAGAATTGCCCTTCCATGGAGGGCTTCAATATGTTTGAAGGTATCCATAATACGTAGGGAATAATTTTGTAATCTGGAAACTATGTTTAAATGTGCAAGATTATGCTCAACGTTTTGATCTCTCCTCTGAGATCATCTTCAGGAGACTTTGAGATCCTCAGATGTAATGGTTGCGCAAAAAACTTCATTTAGATATTTGATCATTTGTCTTTTTTGTCCATTTTAGTTACATGCAGGTCGGCTTATTTTAATTTGTTGTCAGTTTTAGGTTTAGTTTTTTTTGCAAAAGGTGTATTAGCGAGGTCCAAGTATCGCTTAGTTTTTTCCCATCATCCCTCTTCATGCAATCTGGGTTTAACCTAATTTCTATCTTTTCCCTTACCTTTCATTTAGTTAGATCTTCCTCTTTGGCAATGATTGTGGCTTTCTCCATGCATATATCATGTTTGATTAAATGTGCATGTTCAACTAACGTGGATTTTTTCACCCTCTCATGTTTTATATCAGCGCAATGTTCTTTGAGCCTGACTTCAAAAGATCTGCCAGTTTCACCAATGTAAACATCTTGGCAAGAACACGGTATTGAGTATACTCCTTTATATAATTAGGGTTTGATTGGTTCTTTTAAAGAGTCAACCATTTTTTTATGGTGTTTGGAGGTTTGAAAGAAACCTTAATGTTCTTTTTTCTTAAAATTTTGGCTATTCTTTCTGAGGCTCCTTTTATGTATCGACGGAATATTCTATTTCAATTATCTTTATTGTTATCGTCAATCTTCTTTCTTTGAGTTTTTTTAGCATTGTTTATGGCTGTGTTGATATGGTTGTTATTATATCCATTGTCTTTAAAAACTTGCGTTATATGTTTTAGCTCTTGTTCTACATGTTACTTATCACAAATTCTTAATGCCTTGGTTACTAAGGTGTTCAGAACCCCAATATTTTGTGGAGGATAATGGTGGGAATCAGCATGTAGATACCTATCTGTGTGTGTTTTCTTCCTATAGACCTGGTGTGTGATTAACCCATTGTCTGATCTAGATATTATTACGTCAAGGAAGGGGATACAACCATTCTTCTCAATTTCCATACTAAATTTAATGTTCTCATTGCAATTATTAAGGTTATCAAAGAAACGATATAGGTTATCCTCTCCATGTGGCCATACTAAATCTGTATCGTCCACGTAGCATTTCCATCTCCGAGGTTTAAGATGAAAGGATTATATGGCTTGTCTTTCAAATTTTTCCATGTATAGATTAGAGGCGATTGGGGATAGCGGGGAGCCCATAGCCATGCCCTCTACTTGTTCGTAGAATTGGTCTTGGAATGTGAAAAAAGTGGAACACAAACAAATCTCTACTAGTTTAGTTATGTTATCATCCGTAAGCTCTCTAATGGTTTCAATTGCCTCAGTCAAAGGTATTTTTGTGTATAGGTATTTGACATCGAATCTCACTAAGGTATCTTCCTTGTTGAGCTTTTCCTTGTGGACATCGCTAATCCAGCTGGTGGAGTCTTTAACAAATGAGTTTGTTCTCCCTACCAAGGGTTTTAATAACGTTGTTAAGATTTTTTCCAATCTGTACGTGGGTGAGCCGATTGTGTTGACTATTGGGCGAAGTGGTACACCATCCTTATGTATCTTCGGTAGACCATAGATGCGCGGTTGGATGCAGTCCTTGGGATATAATTTATTTTTTATTTGATCGTCCATGTGTGCACTCCTTATTGTTTCGGTTACCTTTTTTGTGATTTTTTTACTTCGATATTTATCTAACTTGACGTAGCTACCTCAAGCCAGGTGTTCGTGCATTTTCTCGATGTAGTTCTCTGAGTTCATGATTACGATCGCATTCCCTTTATCTGCCTTCAGGAATTTAATGTCTTTATTATTTTTCAGGTTTTTAAGAGCTAGCGATTCATCCTTCAAGATGTTGGTTTTGGGGGGTTGATCTTGTTTAATGGTGACTGCTATTGGATTTCTTCATCTGCTTCTTCTGGAAGATGACCAACCGCTTTTTTGATGCAACATATAAATTATTTCGTTGGAACTTCTCTTGGCGTGATTGCGAAGTTTAATCCTCTGTCCAATATGCTTACGACGGCTTCATCCAACTGTAAACTAGAAAGATTTACAATGTTTGCTTTTGTTTTTGCGTTGGGAAAGTTATTTGTCTTCTGAGATTTGTTACAGGCGATGAATTTTTTTCTCTGTTTCTCCATCGCTCTTTCCTTGTTGTTTTCACATTTCATCCCAATGGTTGAATCGATTCTATCCCAGAGATCGGCTCTTATAGTGTGCAAGAGATCAGTGGATGTGATACACCTTTTCCGAGATCTTGTTAATAATCGCACGAGTTTTCTTCACTTCAATCCTCACTATTTTCAGGCTTAGGGATTTGAAAAGATGGTTGTTCCTTCCTGAGTTCAGTTGGTGTTGATTTCAGTAAAACATGGAATGACAACCGCGTCTCTACACTTTTTTAAAAACTCTAAATTTGTGACTTTCTGAGCAATCTATAGTCGAAGTTTTTCCAATAGCCTGACATCTTTCAGAATTGCCCTTCCGTGGAGGGCTTCAATCTGTTTGAAGGTATCCATAATACGCAGGGAATAATTTTGTAATCTAGAAACTACATTTAAATGTGCAATATTATGCTCAACGTTTCAATCTCTCCTCTGAGATCATCTTCAGGAGAATTTGAGAGCCTGAGATGTAATGGCTGTGCGAAAAACTTCATTTAAATATTTGATCATTTCTCTTTTTTGTCCATTTTAGTTACATGCAGGTCGGGTTATTTTAATTTGTTGTTTGTTTTAGGTTTAGTTTTTTGCAAAAGGTGTATTAGTGGGCTCCAAGTATCACTTAGTTTTTTCCCATCATCCATGTTCATGCAATCTGGGTTTAACCTAATTTCTATATTTTCCCTTACCTTTCGTTTAGTTAAATCTTCCTCTTTGGCGATGATTGTGGCTTTCTCCATGAATATATGATGTTTGGTTAAATGTGCATGTTTGTCTAACGCAGATTTTTTAACCCTATCATGTTTTTCATCAGCGTGATGTTCTTTGAGCCCAACTTCAAAATATCTGCCAGTTTCACCAATGTAAACATCTTGGCAAGAACATAGTATTGAGTATACTCCTTTATATAATTCGGGTTTGATTGGGTCTTTTAAAGAGTCAATCATTTTTCTGATAGTGTTTGGAGGTCTGAAAGAAACCTTAATGTTCTTTTTTCTTAGAATTTTGGTTATTCTTTCTGAGGCACCTTTTATGTATGGAAGGGATATTCTATTCCAATTATCTTTATTGTTATCGTCGATCTTCTTTCTCTGAGTTTTTTTAGCATTGTTTATGGCTGTGTTGATCTGGTTGTTATTATAGCCAATGTCTTTAAAAACCATCATTAGATGTTTTAGCTCTTGTTCTACATGTTCCTTATCACAAATTCTTAATGCCCTGGTTACTAAGGTGTTCAGAATGTTGGAGACATTTACCACCAAACACACTCATTTTGGTCAATTTGGCCTAGTTAAACCACTATCCTAAGTTTTATTAACTTAATTGACATCATAGGAGCACTGCATGACATCAGCATGAGCACACCCATGCCTACCTTCAGTCAAGGAGGCCAACTAAGCCTTCTCCTTCATTCGGGGAGGCTAACTGGAGCACTCCGGGGGTGATCTGAGTGTCATAAATGCACTTAATTGATAATTGATGGTTACAATCAGTTAAATAGAGTAGTTGTAACGTCCCCGACTCTTCGACTGGCTAAGAGGACGCTACCGTGGCGTTAACCATTCGGGCTACTAGCCCCATAAGCATGTGAATTCATGGTAAATGCTGAAACATAATGCATTGAAGTAGAACATACATAGATGCATTTATTTATCATACACAGTGGAAGCAACATACATTCATACAAGCATTCATTCAACATGTTCATCATAATCATTAACAGTAAATAGGATTATAGAAGTAAAATAGACAAGGTTACTTATCTTATAAGAACTCGTTCCGCAACCAGCTACGTCGCTGCAACGTTCCACCCAACCATAGGCCAGTGTGCTCCTTAATCTCTCAGCAACGCTGCCACCCCCGAGATGGGCATGATTCTCCAAGGAATAAGGAACAAGCAAGCTTACACATAGCCAAGGATACACAAAACATAGCTAAGCCAACATAGTTGGGTTTATTAGGCCATCAACAAGACATCCAAGCCAACATGGTCAGGTTTATCAGGCCATCCAAGAGCTGGGAAAGACTAAATGCTAAGCTGGTGAGCCCATTACAGAGATAGGAACACCTACACCAAAACTAGCCTGACTTCTAAAACACCCACACACACCCAACACAAGGAATTAGTCCCTTCTCTGCTACATAGTCCCTCAGGCCCTGCCTTCCCTTCCAGTGCTATTTAGGGGTTGTGGAGAAGAAATCCAGCCCTCTAGCTCTGTCTGTGTGGTTTCCAAACACACCAGGTTTATCAATCAACCCAAGCCCCCATCCCTACTCCCAACACAGTCCGAAGACCAACCATTGTACGCATGCAATTAATCAGCAATTACAACTTAACAGGGGAAAACAACTCCAAACAATCTACAGAAGCCCCAAAGCGTAACAGCATACACAACCAAAAAACATGGGGAAATAATAGCCCGTTTTTCACAATGAAGCCACTGGGGAAAACTTATGCAACCCACATTGGGGAAGAAAATACAGTTTCCCAACCTGTGTGTGAAGGAAACTTGCACCAGACCCAATCTGTAAGGATATCATACAGCTGAAAACGTGAATGGCCCTTCCCAGGAAAATCGTGGATGAAAGAGTGTGGCTCCCAGCTCGCTGTGTGAGTCAAAACCAGGAAAAATATTGTGCATGAGGATGAACAAGACAATGGTCCCTGCGTGAGGATGAATAGCTCTGCCTATGTGCGTGGATGAACAAACAATGGCGAGAATGAGTAGTAGTCATTCTTCTGCCCAACGTGAGGTTCAATCCACTGGTGGAGTGTACGTGTGGGCAAGGACTGACAGTCCTACCACACTCCACTCCCAGCCATAACTGCCCCAACTAACAGTAGCAGTTCTTAATGGTTGTGGTTGGATAAAACAAGGAAAGATGACACATGGCTTTTTCCCATTGCCCAAGGTTTGACAATTCCCCCACCCTTATCCTTGTGAAAATCATGCCCCTTCTCAATTTAGTTGCTGCGAACGTAGCTGGTTGGGTTGTTTAATTAAATAAGCATATTTACATGATGACAAAACTCAAAATGTATGTCGCATGCCCCGATATACCATCAATGACAATTTAAATCCGAAACATAGCATAACCAATCAATGGTGGGGCCTTGGCCTTTAGCTCCACACCATGATCATTTACAATATATACATCATGTACATCTAATGCAACGGGGTCAAAACCGGGGTGTTACAGTAGTGAAGGCACCTCCTTTCATTAAATTAATTATTTAATTAATATTTGATGAACTGGAGTCAACAGGGGCGCTTCCAACCACTTCTGATGGTCAGTTAGACTTCAGTTATCCTCATCGGGGTTCATTGGAGTTATTTATGTGCTACCACTTGTTGGTTGGCTTGCAGTGACATGTGTTTGAGCTACTTTCAGTTAGACTCAGTCATTTATTGCACTCTAAATTCAGTTAGGACTCAGTTGAGTCAATTAGGGTTTTTTATCAGTGGTTAACTTGAGTGTTCACCGTGGCTTACATTCAGTTAAGCTAGACTCACTCATTCAATTTGAATGACCTCCTTGGGAATTCAAATTGTCTTGGAATTCATGCATATGGCATGATCATTGTATTGTATCCTCATTCTTTCATTTGATTATACAGAGCTGCTACTTCCATTGCAGCACGATTTTGCCAATTTTATGCATATTTGTCTGTATTCTTTGTGAGACTGTGTTTTCAGTTCCTAGACCACTGTGAAAAATTAATATGGTATCAGAGCTCACAGCATGATGAAGCTCATATCTCTCAAAAACAAGGTTTTTGATAGATCTTGCATGAAAAATTGAGCAAAGCTCAAAAATTCCAGCACTGCACCAGAAGCCAAGGCTTACCACTTAACACCCCAAGTAAAGGAATTGTTGATCAAGCTTGCTTGATCAACTATGTTGGGTGTGATGAAAGCCTAAAATGTGAAGGTTTTCAACCTTACGGTGCCCCTTTTGTTGTGATTTGCAGGTTTTTAACAGGTGAAAGCATTCACTCCAGCAGTTTCAAATGGCTTCTTTCCTAGAACTCTTGACTCCATTCAATTTCCACTCATGGAAAGGAGACATGGAGATCTAGTTGTGTGCTAGAGGACTCTATAGGGTCACTATGGACACTGAAGAAGAGCCTGCTTCTGTGACAGACAAAGCTAGATTCTTGAACAAGAAAGATGAATCATTCTGATTCTTGTTCCTCTCTGTTTCCTCGGATCTCCTTTTCCATCTCTCGGGATTGAAGACTCCAAAGGAAATCTGGGACAAATTGGAAACCCTGTATGGAAAGAAAGATTATTTGAGAGTATACCATCTTGAGAATGAGTTGATGTCTCTCCAGTCTTCCAATTTCGAGACCTTAAATGATTTTTTCACAAAGTTCAAGCAAATTGTCTTACTGCTGAAGCAATGTAAGGTGGAGAAGAAGGATGATCAGCTCATCCTCGCCATACCCTCCAAACTTGGAGCTGATTATTTGGTTTTTGTCTCTACATTTCATGCGGGGAAGCTCACACCCCCTGGATGGAATATGCATTCACTCAATGCCTCCATTGAGTCCCTAACAAGTGAACATCATAAGCTTGTCTAGATGGGGATCATCAGATCCTCCCATGATCAAGCTCTCCATCTCTCGGGGCCCAAAGATCTAAAGGGTAAAGGAAAGCAACAGAAGAACCCAAAAAAAAAAATTTGAAGCTCCTAATCCTAAAGTTGAAAACCAGCAGCATGAAGAGTCTTCTGGCTCAAAAAAGAACAAAGGATAAGGGCATCATGGAAAGGAAAAAGTCAAGTGTTCATACTGTGGGAGGGGCTTCCACCTTGAACATGCCTGCATGAAAAAGAAACTTGATGAAGCTACCTCTCTCCTTGAGAGAAATCACATCAATCTTCCGAAAATATTTCGAAGGAGAGATAAGCAAGATCGGGAACCATAGCATGAAATAGGTCATGCCCTCATGGCAAGCACTTTGAATTCCAAAGCACTCTTGATAGATTCTGGAGATTCAAACAACCACATGATGGTTGAAAGAGACTCCTTCTCATATTTGGATACTGGAAAATCCATTCCCATCCACATGGGAGATGACTCCACCATCATATCCGAAGGATAAGGTACTGTAGATCTTGAGCATGGCTATTTTTCAAATGTTTTGTACGTACCATCTCTGGCATAAAAACTCCTTAGTGTTTATCAAATGACACATACAGGAGTGCCCAAGAGAGTCTCCTTCAGCCTAGATGATGTAGAGATCACAAAACTTGCATCCAGGAAACTTGTTGCAAAAGGCCTTGCAAACCATCATGCAAAAGCCTATGAGTTCTCCCATTTTGTGGCGGATGCAAAGCCCACCGCATTGCTAACTCATGGAAATGAAGTTAGTAGACTATGGCATGAGAGGTTCAGCCATATGAACTTCAAATACTTGCAGAAATTACAAAATAACTCTATGGTTGAAGGCCTCTCGGTCATCAAATCTACCACTGGAATTTGCAAGGGCTGTGTTGTTGGAAAGCACCTTGAGCATAAGTTCGATAGGGAGAAGGCAAGCCGAGCATCATGCATCTTGGGACTGATACATTCTGATATCAGTGGTCCCATGACTATCACATCCATCAATGGATCAAGGTACGTTCTGAATTTCATTGATGATTTTTCCAGGTACACATGGGTCTTCTTTATCAAAAAGAAGTCGGAAGTCTGTGAAAAATTCACTGAATTGAAGACCTTGATTGAGAATGCATCTGGAAAAAATATCAAGATATTGAGATATAATAATGGTAGGGAGTATGTCAATAATGAGTTACTACATATATATTCCCAAAGTGGAAGTCAGGTCCAGCATTGAGTTCGTTACACTCCCCAGTAGAACGGTGTATCAGAGAGGAAGAATCGGTCTCTCAAGGAGATGACCACCTGTATTTTGGAATCAAAGAAGTTGGCTGCAAATTTGTGGGTTGAATCCATGCATGCTGTAGAATATATTCAGAACAGAGTGCCACACTCATCTGTGAAAGGGAAGACCCCTTTCAAATCATACTTCGGACACAAGTCGGATGTGTCAAATCTGCGGGTATTTAGGTCCACTGCATGGGCCCGAATTCCACTTGATAAAAGGAGGGCTTTGAAACCACAAAGCATAGAATGTCTGTTTATTGGGTATATTGATGAATCAAAAGGTTTCAAGCTGTTGGATATCAAAACAAAATAGATCATCATTGAAAGGAGTGTCAAGTTTGATGAGCCTCTTTAGGAGGTGGAACTAGTGAAGGAGAAAACTGTTGAATTTCCTTCCTATTCTACTGAATATTTGGATGATCAAATTGGGGGTGATGACCCTGATTTGGATCCTATGATTTATGATATTAGTTTACAGCAAAAATAAAATGCTGAATCAGAACCTAAAGTACAAAATCATCTTCCAACATGGGCCTGACAGACACTCTCCTCCGCAGGAGATAACATTGGAAATCCGGATGATCCAAGGAGAACCCGGTTTGATTTCCAAAGAGGAGGTATTGTGCTCTCTTGTCTTGATTATTTGCTGTCCAAATATTGTTATTTGATGATAATTTCAGACCCTAAGTCTTACTACCATGCTCGAAAGGATCCGAGATGGAAAGTTGCCATGGATGAAGAGATGAATTCTCTTCAGAAAAACACTACTTGGGAGCTAGTTTCTCTTCCTCCAGGAAGGAAATTGGTTCAATGCAAGTGGGTGTTTCGGAATAAGGTTGATGTAGATGGAAGCACCTGAAAATATAATTCAAGGCTGGTGGCAAAAGGTTTCTCCCAGGTCCAAGGTTGCGGACTACCATGAGACTTTTGCGCCGGTTGCAAAAATGGACTCCATCCGCCTAGTTTTGGCAATTTCAACATCTAAGCACTGGGAAGTGCATCATATGGATGTTAAGTCATCCTTTTTGCATGGATATATTCATGAGGAGATATACATGAAGCAGCCTGAGGGCTACATTTCTGATCCATCTTTGGGTGGCAAGCTAAAGAAGTCACTATACGAGTTAAAACAAGCCCCAAGAGAGTGGTATTCCAAGATGGATGCCTTCCTTCTCTCGTAAAACTTCCAAAGGTGTAGATCAGATCCAAATGTGTATATACAGTAGTATGATGGTCATTTGATTATTATTTTTTTATATGTTGATTACTTACTGATCACAGGTAGCACAATAGCTTCTATTTCAGTCATCAAAATTGCTCTCCACAATGCATTTGAAATAAGCGATTTGGGGCTCTTAAAACAATTTTTGGGGCTCGAAATTGAGAAAAATTATGATGGGATAATGGTCACTCAGTCCAAATACATATCATACCTGTTATAAAAGTTTAAAATGTCTAAATGTAGAGCTTCTCCATTCCCTTTCCTTTCAGGAATCAACCTTGAAGAAGGAAAAAGCACACCTCCCATGGATTGCACTATATATCGACAACTGATTGGTTGCTTGTTGTACTTGACTCATTCTCCACCTGATATCTGTTATGCCATGAATGATGTATCAAGATACATGCAGCAGCCCCATGATCTTCATTGGAAGGAAGCCAAGAGGATCCTCCAGTACATTCAAGGAACCAGGACCTACGGCATTCACTATGTTGCAGACTCCGACCTAGAGCTGGTTGGATACACAGATTCCGATTGGGAGGGTGATTCTATTGATCGAAAGTGTACTTTTGGATATGTATTCATGTTTGGTGGTGGCCCCATTTTCTGGTCTAGCAAAAATCAGGCCACCATACCATTGTCTTCAACAGAGGCCGAGTATCAAGGAGTGGTGAATGCTTGCATCCAAGCTATTTGGTTGCAAGGCATTCTTTCAGAGTTTGATCTTGGTAGTAATTTGTCCACTATCATATTTTGTGACAATCAAAGTGCTATTAAGATATCCACATATCCAGTTACCAGGCAGAGGACCAAGCATGTGGAGATACACATGCACTATATCAGGGAGCTAGTGCATGACATGACCATCATTCTGCAATACTGCCTGACTAATGAGAAGATTGCAAACATCTTCACCAAGAGTTTTTTAGAAAATAAGTTCACTTACCTTCGTTCATTGTTGGGGGTGAGTTAATCAGGGTGATCCAACTACTTTCAGTGTTCAGCTTGAAGGGAGGGTTTCCCACTGGGTTTTCCCTCTTTTCCTCACTTAGTTTGTTTTGAGCACTGTTTGAGTTTTAGTATTGTACAGGGTGACCTATGGCCTTTGTTTCTGGGGCCCTAGCATTCTTATGCACTTTGTGTTTTCTACTTCTCCTGAGTATAGCTTAAGGGGGGGTGTTGGAGACATTTACCACCATACACAATCATTTTGGTCAATTTGGCCTAGTTAAACCACTATCCTAAGTTTTATTGACTTAATTGACATCATAGGAGCAATGTATGACATCAGCATGAGCACACCCACTCCTACCTTCAGTCAAGGAGGCCAACTAAGCCTTCTCCTTCATTTGGGGAGGCTAACTAGAGCACTCCGGGGGTGATCTAAGTGTCATAAATGCACTTAATTGATAATTGATGGTTACAATCAGTTAAACAGAGCAGTGAAGGCACCTCCTTTCATTAAATTGATTATTTAATTAATATCTAATGAACTGGAGTCAACAGGGGTGCCTCCAACCACTTCTGATGGTCAATTAGACTTCAATTAACCTCATCGAGGTTCATTGGAGTTATTGATGCTCTACCACTTGTTGGTTGGCTTGCAGTGACATGTGTCTGAACTACTTTCAGTTAGATTCAGTCATTTATTGCACTCCGACTTCAGTTAGGACTTAGTTGAGTCAATTAGGGTTTTTTATTAGTGGTTAATTTGAGTGTTCATCGTGGCTTACATTCAATTAAGATAGACTCACTCATTCAATTCGAATGACCTCCTTGGGAATTCAAATTGTCTTGGCATTCATGCATTTGGCATGATCCTTGTATTGTATCATCATTCTTTCATTTGATTATACAGAGCCGTTACTTCCATTGCAGCACCATTTTGTCAATTTTATGCATATTTGTCTGTATTCTTTGTGAGACTGTGTTTTCAATTCCTAGACCACTGTGACAAATTAATACAGAACCCCAATATTTTGTGGAGGATAATGGTGGGAGTCAGTATGTAGATACTTATCTGTGTGTGATTTCTTCCTATAGACCTAGTGGGTGATTGATCCATTGTATGATCTAGATATTAGTACATCAAGGAAGGGGATACAACCATTCTTCTCAATTTCCATACTGAATTTAATGTTCTCATTGCGATTAGTAAGGTGATCAAAGAAATGATATAGGTTATCCTCTCCATGTGGCCATACTACATCTGTATC
This sequence comes from Pseudotsuga menziesii, assembly GCA_001517045.1. Lineage (NCBI taxonomy): Eukaryota > Viridiplantae > Streptophyta > Pinopsida > Pinales > Pinaceae > Pseudotsuga > Pseudotsuga menziesii. The sequence goes on along the minus strand of LPNX010458253.1, from coordinate 3,902 downwards.
GTCCATGTAGCGTTTCCATCTCCGAGGGTTAAGAGGAAAGGATTCTATGGCTTGTCTTTCAAATTTTTCCATGTATAGATTAGCATCGATCGGGGATAGCGGGGAGCCCATAGCCACGCCCTCTACTTGTTTGTACAATTGGTCTTGGAATGTGAAAAAAGTGGAATGCAAACAAATCTCTACTAGTTTAGCTATGTTATCATCCATAAGCTCTCTAATGGTTTCAATTGCCTCAGTCAAAGGTATTTTTGTATATAGGGATTTGACATTGAAGCTCACTAAGATATCTTCCTTGCTGAGCTTTTCCTTGTGGACATGGCTAATCCAGCTGGTGGAGTCTTTAATGAATGAGTATGTTCTCCCTAGCAAGGATTTTAATAACGTTGTTAAGAATTTTTTCAATCTCTACATGGGCAAGCCGATTGTGTTGACTATTGGGCGAAGTGGTACACCATCCTTATGTATATTTGGTAGACCATAGATGCGTAGTTGGATGCAGTCCTTGGGGTATAATTTATTTTTGATGTGATCATCCAGGTGTTCACTCCTTATTGTTTTGGTTACCTTTTTTGTGATTTTTTTACTTGGATCTTTATCTAACTTAACGTAGCTACCGCAAGCCAGGTGTTCGCGCATTTTCTAGATGTAGTCCTCTGAGTTCATGATTACAGTCGCGTTCCCTTTATCTACCTTCAGGACTTTAATGTTTTTATTATTTCTCAGGTTTCTAAGAGCTAGTGATTCATCCTTCGAGATGTTGGTTTTGGGGGTTTGAGCTCGTTTAATGGTGACTGTACATTCCTGTTGGATTTCTTCAGCTGCTTCTTCTGGAAGTTGACCAATCGCTTTTTCAATGCAACATATAAATTATTTCGTTGGAACTTCTTCTTGGCGCGATTGCGAAGTTTAATCCTCTATCCAGTACGCTTACAGTGGCTTCATCCAACTGTAAACCGGAAAGATTTACAATGTTTGCTTTTGTTTATGCATTGGGAAAGTTATTTGTCTTCTAAGATTTGTTACGGGCTATGAATTTTTTTCTCTGTTTCTCCATCGCTCTTTCCTTGTTGTTTTCACATTTCATCCCAATGGTTGAATTGATTCTACCCTAGAGATCGGCTCTTATAATGTGCGAGAGATACAAGTGCATGTGATACACCTTTTCTGAGATCTTGTTAATAATCGCACGAGTTTTCTTCACTTCAGTCCTCACTATTTTCAGGCTTAGGGATTTGAAAAGATGGTTGTTCCTTCCTGAGTTCAGTCGGTGTTTGATTTCAGCAAAACATGGAATGACCTCCACGTCTCTACACTTTTTTAAAAACTCTAAATTTGTGACTTTCTGAGAAATCTGTAGTCGAATTTTTCCAGTAGCTTGACATCTTTCAGAATTGCCCTTTCGTGGAGGGCTTCAATATGTTTGAAGGTATCCATAATACACAGGGAATAATTTTGTAATCTGGAAACTGCATTTAAATGTGCAAGATTATGCTCGACGTTTCGATCCCTCCTCTGAGATCATGTTCAGGAGACTTTGAGATCCTCAGATGTAATGGTTGTGCAAAAAAATTCATTTAAATACTTGAGCATTGCTCTTTTTTGTCCATTTTAGTTACATGCAGGTCAAGTTATTTTAATTTTTTGTCAGTTTTAGGTTTAGTTTTTTGCAAAAGGTGTATTAGCGAGGTCCAAGTATCGCTTAGTTTTTTCCCATCATCCCTGTTTATGCAATCTGGGTTTAACCTAATTTCTATCTTTTCCCTTACCTTTCATTTAGTTAGATCTTCCTCTTTGGTGATGATTGTGACTTTCTCCATGCATATATGATGTTTGGTTAAATGTGCATGTTTGGCTAACGTGGATTTTTTAACCCTATCATGTTTTATATCAGCGCAATGTTCTTTGAGCCTGACTTCAAAAGATCTGCCAGTTTCACCAATGTAAATATCTTGGCAAGAACACGGTATTGAGTATACTCCTTTATATAATTCGGGTTTGATTGGGTCTTTTAAAGAGTCAACCATTTTTTTGATGGTGTTTAGAGGTTTGAAAGAAACCTTAATGTTCTTTTTTCTTAGAATTTTGGCTATTCTTTCTAAGGCACCTTTTATGTATGGAAGGGATATTCTATTCCAATTATCTTTATTATTTTTTTTTAACAACAACGGATAGGTTTTGTATTAGCAAAACTGTGGCAGAGCCACCAACTGGTTACATCTTAAAGTCTAGATGGGAGAGAATCCTCAATCTCCCTGATATTTTCCAGAGTTACAAGTTCTCCAATAACAGAATTTGAAAGAGTAATCAGTCTCCATCCACCCGACATCAGATTTAATGCAGAAGACACTTAAAACATAATTCGAAATGGATCCTAACAGGCAGATCGATCCATGCCCATATCGCTGCTTCTTTGAGCATCATTTTTCCAAGTTCTGCAACACGTGAGCCTCTAAATGCCTGTTCGGTTTCCTTTGCAGAGCTCGTTCCTCCTTTCCAAATTGCAAAGGCGTCCTAGCTGCTGCATGTCTTATTTCAAGGTCCAATTTGAAATCTGAAGACGTCTCAATTCTTCGGCCAGCTTCCTTCACTGGGATATGATCATTTCTTCCTGGAATCGCCACTCCTGGCCTGAGAAAAATGGCTGGATAATCTCTTTGTACGAATCTAGTAAATATCCATCATTTCTTTCGAGCTCCTAAGGAATGGCCAAGAATTTAAGCAGAGCAATTTATTCATCATGTTTTTAAGCGATCTCTTCCCCGGTGGAAGTTCGATTCTATTCCTATACTTGCCTTCAGGGCAATACCAGGATCAATTTCCCATGATTAGTGAGAAGTTCCCCCTTGCTTAACAGAACTCCATCGTTGGCAGCTGTATCAGCTGCAGAGTTTAGCTTCCGGAGAATGTGGTATATCTCTACATGCTTGAACGTCAAGATAATCCTTTTTATTCGATTCAGAGTTTGTCTTAGATGAAGATTTGAGATTCTGGAGCTTTAATTCAGGGCTTGGATGATGATCCTGGAGTCACCGAAAACTGTTAGCTCGTTTATTCCCATGTTTTTTGCTTGGATCAGTCCCTGCCATAGAGCTAAACCTTCGGCCTTATTATTGGATTCGGTGCCTAGACCCCAAGAATACTTTAACAGTAGGTTGTCTTCAGGGTCATAGATCACTTCAGAAGCCTGCAACGTTGTATTGGAATATTGCTCCCCTTGGAACTTAAGAGTGTCCCCCAGGAGACTTTTGGCTTTGGAGACAACCTGTTGAGGAGAGGAGGAGAGTCCTTTGAAGATGCGATTGTTCCGTTCCAGCCAAAGTTTCCATAAAATGAATTTAGGCATAATCAGCCAAGCATAAGAAATCTTGTCCTTTTGATGAGAAACGAATGGGGATGTTCGATTCCAGTGACAGAAGAATGAAGGGATATCCGTGGGAGTAGCGACCTGTATCCAGCGCGTGGTAGCCAGTCTCCAGACCTCTTTTGCAAAAGGGCAGTCAAAAAACAAATGGAGAGACTTCTCTTCCTCCTTTAGACAAAGTGAGCATTGAGATGGCCCTTCCCAACCTTTTTTCTGAAGATTTTCTGCAGTCAATACGCTGTTTTGAGCTAGCAGCCAACTGAAGTGGTCCACCTTTGGCATAGATTTAAGTTTCCAAATACTCTTCCAGACTTCTGGGTTTGTAGGAACATTTGGGATTGCCTTGAGAACTCTGTATCCTTCTGCTACCGTGTAGATTCCTGAATGTGAACCCCATCCTCTGCGATCCTGAAGATTGAGAGCCACCGGCGCTTTTCCATGCAATAGAGATAGGAATCGGAGTTGGTCGTTGAGGAGATGTTGAGGGCAGTCCGGCAACGCCCAATCCAGCCAGCCCCCTGTCCCGTCCTCTCTCCAAAGT
>LPNX010458226.1:19398-36001 GCA_001517045.1 Pseudotsuga menziesii | reverse complement strand
ATAAAAACATTATATATAGGTGGAGAAGAATATCAACACCATTTGATCTACCCTGGGGTATAGCATGTAATTGTGGAGGCATTGTGGAAAACCCATACTTGAATTACGGTAGCTGAGTGGTAATTACTCACCTTGACTGACATTAACTGTGGAAGAGACGTTAATTATGGAGGTTTTTGCTCTGCCTTATTGATGCCCATTATGGAGGCATTATGGGAATTTTTAAGCACTAATCATGGAAGCGATAGGGTTTTGATGAGAATAAATTTCTCACTATGGAAGTGGTGGGCAAATGATCTCTACACTCTTTTATCCTGGTCTTTCTTGATTTTGGTGGGACGGTATGTTTTCTCTGAAGAAGGAAAATTGTTTCAAGTGCTTCGACTTTAGGTTCATTCAGCGCTATGATGCAGCCTGTTAGAGTATAATTTGTGCTTAAAAATATCGCTGAATTACAAGTGAATGACATACCATTTAGGTGGTGGCCTCTGGAGAAAACAACTGAACAATTCATCTGAAGTGTGTCTTGCTAGTGTTCCTTCCAGTGAATGAGCCTTCGATCTTTTTTCTAGGTGTGTGGTATGGAGTAAGGTAGGTTCATGTTTCCATGCTTGCATTTTTGGATTTAAGCCTATGAACCTTTCCCTTTATGTCTGCGGGATTGACCTGTATGTTCTTTTGATGTGGTATTTATATATTTTTCCTAGTCGATTTCTTGAAAAGATCATTATTTGATTTTGTATTGGATTGGAGAAAATGGATAAATGCGCTTTGAATGAAATATGAATAATAAATATTTTGGTAATGGAGTAACAGATAATTCCCAAGCCTGCGTATGCAAAAAATAAACTCCATAGTTTGATTTACAACCCTGCATGCCCATTATATTGGGATCGTCTTGCATCTGACTCCATGGATTGATTTTCCTTGCATGTGTTAGGGTTTATATATTCAGATCTAAATAGATCCAAGACCCACTATCTAGTTTTATATACTGGATCGTTTTTGTATATGGATCTAGCCCAATCCATGGATGCATTAGTAGTGGAATTTTCATTGCAGATCTCGACTTGGTAAAAACAAAAACATGTATGCTTTTCTCTTAAACCAGACATGGAATCCGTAGTCTTTGCTGAATGATAGCTTGTGCCATTACAATTCTTGCATGTGTTTTTCTTCATCAGTCCCTGTGGGAATGGAACTAGCGTCCAAGAATATTGGGAATGGAACCAACTTGTGCCATTATGATTTTATGCATGCTTTTTTCATCATCAATCCACGATTTCTATATGCATTCTCTCTTAAAGTTAGATGGAAATAGGGTCCAAGAATATGGGGAATGGAACTAGCTTGTGCCATTATGATTTTATGCATGCGTTTTTCTTCATCAATCCACGATTTTTGCATGCATCCTCTCTTAAAGTTATATGGAACTAGTGACCAAGGTTTGCATTTCACATCTTTGAGAGTTCTACTTACTCAGGTATTGAAGATCTGAAGATAACTTGTATGACATATTGTTTTGACAATCTGCACATCATTATTATGGTGACTTGGTAAATGAATGGTTGTTGAAGGTAACAAATACCATAACCAGTGTCTAAGTGTTGACTCTTGTTGTGATAACAACGAAACAAAAATTTTATCCCTTTTTCACACATAATGGCATCGAGGTATCAGTGGTATTTTACATATGGTATCCGAGCAAAGTTTACAACGCTCGGACCTAATGGACTCATCGACATATAGGTATGTTGTGAACTATATGACTTGAATATGAGATATTATAATTACTTGTTTGCACGCTATAAAAAGAAATATTGCTTAATGTTAAGATCATCAAATTGAACTGGTTGCATGGGTTTTCTTAGAATTATGTGCAATGCATGAAGTTAGTTGTATGAACTGAAATACAAAAAAGGTTATTTGTTTGATTGGGGAATGAGAAAAGGAACACAGTATTAGGCTTGATGTAACATATCTATGCAAGATATACTTATGTTCTTTTACATGCGTATTGATGAGTAAAGTACAAGTAGAAATTTTTTTTTTAATAATATTAAGTGCATAATATTAATACATCAAGAAAAGATATTGAAGAGGAAGTAAAGCCTTGATATGATACACAAGTATATTTCGTCGCATTCAAATAGGAACTTGTCATTATATAATTTGTTTATGAGAGTATGATGCAACTTATTTTGGGTAAGAAGTTGTGAGTAGATAATGCAGGTGCACATGGTTACAAGTAGCAGCATCACATGGAGATCAGAGGCAAAAATGAAATCCTTAGTGGAAAAAGTAACTTCTGGAGCCTGAATGATGCCTTGTCTATTATGGAAGGATACCAAGACGATAACATTTGATTAGTTATATTGAATTTTTCAGAAAACATAGCTTCGATAATTTGATATGTTGAGAATATACTTTATAAAAAGTTTTGGAAATTTGGAAAATTTCTATTAAAGTACCTGAATATAGTAACTATAGCATTTTGAGAATGTTCAGTCTAAAGCAATTTAGTTATAGAATATTTGAGATGGTCTATACATGCTTTAATACTAGATTATCAAGTTATGTTGGATGTATAATGTAGTCACTTAGGTCTAGAGGGCTTAGGTAGAAATTCCTTGATGATAAGCTATGGAGCATCAGGAATATCGAGTTACCACGTGGATACGCTGTTGAGCAAGTAGGCATGGGAACATCAAGTACGCTTAGAAATATTAAAAGTTTTGTTTGAGGTGGAGCTTCTAGGCTCCGGAAGAAAGAATATGTCGAGTAGGGATTATGATATTTTTATGCCTTCACAATTGAAATGATATTACATGTATATTATGGTAACTCACAGAGCATTGAGATTTTTGTAGGTGATGAATTATGGAAGTCCCACTTGGACCATAATTGAATAATTGAATATAAATAAGAATATATGAAACCTACAAAAAGAAAGAGACTAGCGAGATTACCTATGAAATTAGGCTACAGTGTAGCCAAAGTGAACGGTAAAGTGTCTTGTGCATAAAATAGATAATGCTTCTCATTATATTAAAAGATTGCACTAAATATAGAGACTCTTATTGGATGAACAAGAACATCATCAGACCTAAGATAAGTAGCTGAGATGTGAAATGATGGTAAGTAGCTCACTTGGAATCACTGATGTTCGAAATACCTATGTCCCTAGCTTACCACACATATGTGGTGTAAAGTTAGAATGTCCCTTCATAGTAATTATCCAAATAACAGATGAGTAAAGATGTCTAAAGATATTGATATTTGAGTTGATGAATGTTGTATAATGTTATACACTAGCACTGCAAAATATGCTAGGAACACTATCAGTTGAGATTGACTGGTAGTAAAAATATTCGTTGCCTTAAATAATGAGGTTAAGAATGGTTGATGTATTACTTATTATAGATTGTTGAATTCCAAGATTTTATAAACCAAGGATTAAACTATGGATTATGTTGTTTATATATTGACATTGCAGGCTTCACCAAGATTATGACCATTGTTGCAATCAACATGCACTACGGCATATAAAATCTGCCTGCATAAATAAGTTGCACTCAATTGCTCAGAAATGTGTAAGGAATAATTTTTCTAGATAATTTACAGGATTATGTAACCCATGAATGACAATTAAACCACTGCAAATTATGAAATTTTGGGTTATTGATAGATGCTTTGAATAACTGTATAGTCGATTCACAAGTTGGGACAATGATGGTAAAGGTCATGCGAAGCACCAAAGAGTGTGCATTATGAATAGTCAAGGTTGAAATATATACTAAATATGAACAAAGAAAAGTTTTGCATGATGCAGGAGCACCATTGTGTTAGGCAAGTGATTGATGTGTGAACACATCAGTGTTAGGAATGTATGTTGCAGGAGCACAATGGTGTTTAGGCAAGCAATTGCCATGTGAGCACATTGGTGTTAGGAATATGGTGTGGCAAGAAAAGACCTAGGAAAAACTGGACATATGGAAGATAGGACGGTGTCTGATGTCATTGAGGAGAAAAATTTTGACTAGTGGTCAAAAGGGAGATTAACCTCAGAAAGAAACGTAAGTACGCATGAGAAATGGTAAAGGAACTCTAGGGAGAGTTTGAAAGATAACGAAAAAGAAATATGTGTTACCAACTTTCCAAGTCCTTAGATGATTACATGTCTTAATGTGTGGATGTGAAGGAAAAATGAAACTAAATTACGTTGAATTATTGGTTATACATTGTTATTGATAGGATACAGATTTATGTAGTACTTCAAGTTGGGAACATAGAAACCCCAATGCAGTACATATTCCTATAAATATTAAAGTATGTATGTTCTGACGATAGTCTTGGCAAACATCGTGGAGAAGAGGTTAAGGAGCGAAAATTGGATTTTTCTCACCAGAATGTGAAAGCAAGCAATGAGGACCAGCAAGGGCAAGGATGATGAACAAGTAACACCGAGGATGATGTTAATTCTAAGGGGGAAAGGATGTAACATCCCCCTCCAACCTTGAAGACCTAAGGGTGACTACAACTTGTAAACATAAAAATAAATCATAAATGCCTCTATGAGGAATAGAAAACCCTCACCACAATGAGATTTCTTCCACCGCATGTTAATCAAGGGTACTTGAGACATATAACATTATATATAATAGTGGAGAACATTATATATATATATTGGAGATATATATTTGAGATATGTAGAACATTATAGATATTGGAGATATATATATTTGAGCTATATCTTATATATGTAGAACATATAATGTACATATAATCATGGAGGCTTACGTGGTGAAACAAACCTCATACATATATGAATTATATGTAGACCATTATATATATAATAGTGGAGAACATTATATATATATTGGAGATATATATTTGAGATATGTAGAACATATATATATATAATAATGAAGAACATTATATATATTGGGGATATATATATATATATATATTTGAGATATATATTGTAGAACATATAATGTTACATGCAGCATTACATAGCAAGCCTTTTTCTAATTAGAAGATTCGGTATATTTATTATTATTATTGTTGTAAATCAATATATATTCCAGATCTATGTTGTTTATTATATCTAGCCTTAGGGCTGCTAAATAGATATAATGGTTATGTATTTACGATGTCTACACCTTTAGATTGCTTAGAAGATAAGTGTTGTAGCCGATTGAAGTTATTGCAGGTGTTCCGAAATAAAAAAAGGATTAAGCACTGGGGCTTAAATCTCTATGGTGCATTTCCGTGGCCTCTTGTGAGGTGGAAATTTCAAAGTTCTGAAATTTGTTACACTTCAAGTATTACATAGTGAAACAAATCCCACACACACACAAACACACGCACATATATATATATTAGTGGGGATTGTAGTAAAAGTAATTTCACACACACACACACACACGCATATAGATATATATATATATGAGGAACATCAAAATAAGGAGATAGCAAAAATAATTTCAGATATGAATATAATGTAAAAGAAAAACATTATATATAGGTGGAGAAGAATATCAACACCATTTGATCTACCCTGCGGTATAGCATCTAATTGTGGAGGCATTATTGAAATGCCTGAACATGTATCGAATATTGAGGATACGTTACTAATTTTGGAGGCATTGTGGAAAACCCATACTTGAATTATGGTAGCTGAGTGTTAATTACTCACCTTGACTGACATTAACTGTGGAAGAGACATTAATTATGGAGGTTTTTTCTCTACCTTATTAACACCCATTGTGCGGGCGTTACGGGAATTTCTAAGAACTAATCATGGAAGTGTTAGGGTTTTGATGAGAATAAATTCCTCACTGTGGTAGTGCTGGGAGAACGGTCTTTACACTCTTTTATCCTGGTCATTCTTGATTTTGGTGGGGTGCTATGTTTTCTCTGAAGGAGGAGAACTGTTTCAAGTGCTTCAAATTTGGGTTCATTCAGTGGTGTGATGCAGCCTATTATAGTATAATTTACGCTTGAAAATATTGCTGAATTACAAGCGAATGAGATACGATTTAGGTGGTGGCCTCTGGAGAAAACAGTTGAACAATTCATCCGATGTGTGTCTTGCTAGTGTTCCTTCCAGTGAATGAACCTTCGATCTTTTTTCCAGGTGTGTGGTATAGAGTAAGGTAGTTTGATTTTTTCATGCTTGCATTTTTGGATTTAAGCCTGTGAACCTTTCCCTTTAAGTCTGTGAGATTGACCTGTATGTTCTTTTGATGTGGTCTTTATATATTTTTCCTAGGCAATTTCTTGAAAAGATCATTATCTGATTTTGTATTGGATTGGAGAAAATGGATGAATGCACTTTGGATAAAATATGAATAATAAATATTTTGGTAATGGAGTAATGGATGATGCCCAAGCCTTCTTATGCACAAAATAAACTCAATAGTTTGATTTACAAACATGCATGTACATTATATTGGGATCATCTTGCATCCGACTCCATGGATTGATTTTCCTTGCATGCGTTAGGGTTTAGATATTTGGATCTAAATAGATCCAATACCCACTATTAAGTTTTATATACTGGATCATTTTTGTATATGGGTCTAGCCCAATCCATGGATGCATTAGTAGTGGAATTTTGATTGTAGATCTCAACTTGGTAAAAACAAAAACATGTATGCTTTTCTCTTAAACCAGACATGGAATCCACAGCCTCTGTTGAACGAAAGCTTGTGCAATTACAATTCTTGCATGCGTTTTTCTTCATTAGTCCCCGTGGGAATGGAACCAGCATCCAAGAATATTGGGAATGGAACCAGCATCCAAGAATATTGGGACTGGAACCGGATTATGCCATTATGATTTTATGCATGCGTTTTTCTTCATTAGTCCATGATTTATGTATGCATCCTCTGTTAAAGTTAGATGGAACCAGAGTCCAAGAATATTTGGAATGGAATGAGCTTGTGCCATTATGATTTTAGGCATGCGTTTTTCTTCATCAGTCCATGATTTTTGCATGCATCCTCTCTTAAAGTTAGATGGAACCAGCTACTAAGTTTTGCATTTCGCATCTTTGAGAATTTTGCTTACAACTTTCTTACATACAGTTTTGGGAGTCCTCCCCATCGTACATTTTATCCCTGAGTATGCTAGGCATTGTGAATTTTTGTCTGACCATATACACCTCTGTGTTTTGGTTCAGAATACTCTTAAGTTTTACTTCAAACTCGATCTACGTTATACTTCTGTCTATGAGTTATTAGAGTATAGATACTGAGTATAGTTTGATACCACTTATAATCTAAAAGGTAGTATACTGTATAGGATTTGGAATAATCCTCACAGTAAAGCACAGGAGAATATCTAGGTTTAGTAGATGCACTCGAGCGATTTTTCTTGAAGCTTGATTAATGTTTTTAGAATGTATATATATATGTGTGTGTGTGTGTGTGTGTGTGTGTGTGTGTGTGTGTGTGTGTGTGTGTGTGTGTGTGTGTGTGTGTGTGCGCGCGCGCTTACTTAGGTATTGAAGATCTGAAGATAACTTGTATGACATATTGTTTTGACAATCTACACATCATTATTATGGTGACTTGGTAAATGAATGGTTGTTGAAGGTAACAAATACCATAACCACAAATGCCGTCTCTTATATATGGTAAAGAGATACTGTGATATTACTGTCAGTGATGTTTACAAGTTAGATTGTTTTACAGTTTATAATAATTGTTTTGTATCAAGCACCATAGAGGATACATGATATGTATATTGGGAATATCTGTATCCCTTAGTGGGATGAAAACCATTAAGTAGTCTCCATTTGCATGTCAAGAAGAAGTGAAGGTTAGAATTACAACCTTTAGGATTGAGTATAAGTCTGTTATTCCAGGATAGTAACAGATTTGGGTTCTGAATGGTTTGGTTAAAGACAGGGATCCATGGATGACTTCTGAGCTCATCCCAAGGCCCTACAAAGAGGGAAATTGGTAATTTGAAATGTCTCTTTGCAAAGATATTTGAAGTAAGGAAAGGTGGCAATGGATGCGCCACCACTTTGTAATACTTCTCTTCAAGAAAGAAATAATATAACTAACAGATTTGGTGGATGTAACCCCAAGGATGGGGTGAACCACGTACATTGTTTTGTCCTCATGTGCTTTGATGTGGATTATTTTGTGCTCTCTATGTTTTTCTTATATACTTCCTTCTTATGATAACCATGATGTAAATAGTGAAGTGGTATCTTATGAGTGTCCTTAATACAAGAGAAGTTTGGTTATTTTTTTATGATTATATTATGTTAGATAGTTAATTACGTGAAGTAGAAATTATAATTATTAAAGAAGATGTTTAACTAAATTGATTCATGGTGTCTCAGTGTTAACTCAGGTTGTGATAACAACAACAACAAAAAAATTATCCCTTTTTCACACATAGTTGCATCGAGGTATCAGTGGTATTTTACAACAATATGTTTGAAGCTATTGAATGTCGATACTTCAGAAGGAGTTCATGCCACCTTATATAGACATATTATTGGTTGACTGGTGTACTTAATCGATAGAAGACTAGATATATGTTTTGCAATAAAAACCTTAAGTTAGTATATGGTGAATCCTAGAGACATTCACTTTATTGAGGAAAAACATGTGATGAGGTATCTAAAGGGAACTTTAGATTATTGGCTTAGATATGCATCTAGTGGAGAGATCAAATTACATGGATATATAGATTTAGATTGGGGAAGAACTACCAAAGATAGAAAAATCACATTAGGATGTTGTTTTATTATGGGATCATGCATGATCTCCTGGTTTAGTAGAAAGCATACTAGTATTGCACTTAGTATGGCATAGGATGAATACATTGTACCGTATTCAACATGTAGTGAAGTAGTATGTCTTTGAAAGATGTTAGCAGGACTATTTGATGGAGAGATATATGCTATTGATATCCTTTGTGATAATCAGATTTGTATTAAAATGACGAAAAATATCATGTTTCACAATGAGACAAAGCACATTGAAATAAGATATCGATTATAATATTAAATTAGCAGGCATACATGCGAGTGAATGCAAACATGCAATTAAAGAGGTAGGTTCGAGTTTGACTCGACCTAAGGATCCTCGCCCAAGAGTAAATGGAGAAACAAGTCTGAGAGTAAATGGAGAAAGGAGCTGAGGATCCCCCTTCCAAGAGTAAATGGAGACAGGATCCTTAAGAAATACTTACTTCCAACTTCAATAGAAAAGAGATGAAAGATGATTCCTACAAAGAGGCCCATCAAAGGAGGTGAGTGGTGTCAAAGTTCCATGATTTAGTTCAGAGACTCTCACATAAACAAGAAAGATTAGAGAAAGAGGAGGATAGACAAACCATAAAAGTGTTAGACTAGTTCCATGATTTAGTCCAGAGACTCGCACATAAACAGGAAAGATTGGAGAAAGAGGAGGATCGACAAACCATAAAAGTGTTCGACTATGCATGAGATAACTTGAAATTTCTTTAGCGAGATATTTACAAGAATCATATCGGATCCATTCCAGGAATTGAGGTTGGAGATGTATTCTAGTCTCGAAGGATGCTGAGCATGATAGGCTTGCATATACCTCTCCAAGGAGGTATATATTATCTAAAGCCTCAAGAAACTCGCTACATGGTGCCATTGGCTATGAGCATTGTTATTTCTATAGCCAATGGAACCATGTAGCTTGTTTCTTCAGGATTTAGATAATATATACCTCATTGTATAGGTCTATGCAAGCCTATCATGCTTAGCAGCCTTCAAGACTGTAATACATATCCAACCTCAACTCCCGGAATAGATCCGATATGATTCTTGGAAAGATCTCGCCAAATAAATTTCAACTTATCTGATGCATAGTAGAATGCTTTTATGGTTTGTCGATCCTCCTCTTTCTCCAATATTCCTTGTTTATGTGTGTGTCTCTAGAATAAATAATGGAACTTTGACACCACTGACCTCCTTTAACGGGCCTCTTTGTAGGAAACATCTCTCATCTTTTTGCTATTGAATTTGGAAGTAAGTATTTCTTCAGGATCCTTTCTTCATTTACTCTTGGGAGGGGAATCCATAGCTCCTTTCTCTATTTACTCTAGGGAAGGGGATCCCCAAGCTCCTTTGTCCATTTACTCCTGGGTGGGGATCCCCAAGCTCCTTTCTCCATTTACTCTCACACTACTTTCTTCATTTACTCTTGGGTGGGGATCCTCAGGTTGGGTCAAACTCGAAAGTGCCTCTTGAAGTGCATGTTTGTGTTCCCTGGCATAGATGACTACTAATTTCTTATTAAATTAGATGCCACATGAGGTCCACATTGGAAATTTGGCCAGTGTGTGGAAATATTAAATGAAATAGTACTGATGTATTGAATGAAAAGTAGCAACATATATCAGACATTCGAGATTGTGCAATGTTCATAAAAATAGTGATAACATATTGAACCTGAGGTAATGTCACACATCTAAATAGTGACTTCACGATAGAAGCATCCACAAACCATCTATCGAGACAGAACATGCTATATAAAAATAGTGACATCCTCATAGAAGCAAATATATTTGAAAAAAAACATTTGATGTGAGAATAATGAAATCTTAACAAAAATTTTGTGCATCATGATAACAAAATCATAATAGAAATTGACAAGGTGGAAGGGTACTACAAGGAAAGGAGTTAAACCTTCATTTGCATTCGATGATGAAGAATTAAGGGTGTTGGTGCTTCCTTCTAGCTGGTGCTCGAGAATCTAGTGAATTGAATACCATGTGTCACATGAATACCTTTGTTTTGATGTGTGTAAGTGTGTGGGTTGGCCCTGTTTCCTTGTCAACAAGGAGGGGCAGGGGTCTAGGAATCAGGAGAGAATATAGTCTAAATCTAGTTTAAAATGATCATGGGTGAATGTTCCAGCTAGACAGGTTTGATAGTAATATAATTTTTGTATCATAAGTAATAGAATATATTTGTGCTTATTAACAAAAAAAAAAATCACTTCTATTTGCTAATTTTGGAGCACTCCTCAAATATGACATCTTTATCTAAACAAAAATAAGATGCCTACTTCCTCTTCTAAGAGACATTCACTTTATTGGGGAAAAGCATGTGATGAGGTATCTAAAGGGAAATTTAGATTATTGGCCCATAGATGAATCTAGTGGAGAGCTCAAATTACATGGATATACAGATTCAGATTGGGGAAGAATTGCCAAAGATAGAAAAATCACATCACGATGTTGTTTTAGTATGGGATCATGCATGATCTCTTGGTTCAGTAGAAAGCATATGTGTATTTCACTTAGTACGGCATAGGCTGAATACATTGTAGCATATTCAACATGTAGCGAAGTAGTATGGCTTCGAAATATGTTAGAAAGACTATTCGATGGAGAGATATATGCTATTGATATCCTTTGTGATAATCAGATTTGTATTAAGATGACAAAAAATATCATGTTTCACGATAAGACAAAGCACATTGAAATTAGATATCAATTATAATATTAAATTAGTAGGCATTCGTGCTAGTGAATGCAAACATGCAGTTCGAGAGGTAGGTTCGAGTTTGACCCGACCTAAGGATCCCCACCCAAGAGTAAGTGGAGAAACTAGTTTGAGAGTAAATGGAGAAAGGATCTTGAGGATCCCTGCCCAAGAGTAAATGGACAAAGGAGCTTGAGGATCCTCCCCCAAGAGTAAATAGAGAAAGGAACTGAGGCTCCCCTACCCAAGAGTAAATGGAGAAAGGAGCCTAAAGAAATACTTACTGCCAACTTCAATAGCAAAGAGATGAAAGATGTTTCCTACAAAGAGGCCCGTGAAAGGAGGTGAGTGGTGTCAAAGTTCCATGATTTAGTCCAGAGACTCGTACATAAACAAGAAAGATTGGAGAAAGAGGAGGATCGACAAACCATAAAAGTGTTTTCCTATGCATCAGATAAGTTGAAATTTATTTGGCGAGATCTTTCCAAGAATCATATCGGATCCATTTCGAGAGTTGAGGTTGGAGATGTATTCTAATCTCAAAGGTTGTTGCACATGATAGGCTTGCATAGACCTCTGTAAGGAGGTATATATTATCTAAATCCAGAAGAAACTTGCTACATGGTGCCATTGGCTACGAGCATTGTTATTCCTGTAGCCAATGGCACCATGTAGCCTATTTATTTAGGCTTTAGATAATATATAGCTCCTTGTATAGGTCTATGCAAGCCTATCATGCTTAGCAACTTTTGAGAATGGAATACATCTCCAACCTCAACTCCCGGAATGGATCCAATATGATTCTTGGAAAGATCTCGCAAAATAAATTTCAACTTATCTGATGCATAGTTGAACACTTTTGTGGTTTGTTGATCCTCCTCTTTCTCCAATCTTTTGTTTTTTTCACTGGTCTCTCCACTAAATCATGGGACTTTGACTCCACTAACCTTCTTTCATAGGCCTCTTTGTAGGAAACATCTTTAGTCTCTTTGCTATTGAAGTGGGTAGTAATTATTTATTTAAGCTCCTTTCTCTATTTACTCTTGGGTAGGGGATCCTTGGCTCGTTTCTCCATTTACTCTTGGTTGGGGGATCCTCAAGCTCCTTTCTCCATTTACTAGTGGACGGGGATCCTCATGCTCCTTTCTCCATTTACTCTGAGACTCCTTTCTTCATTTACTCTTGGGTGGGGATCCTCACATTGGGCCAAACTCGAACTTCCCTCTTGAAGTACATGTTTGTGTTCCCTAGCATATATGCCTACTAATTTCTTATTAAATTAGATGGCACATGAGGTAAACATTGGAAATTTGGCCAATCTATGGAAATATTAAATGAAATAGTACTGATGTATTGAATGTAAAGTAGCAACATATGTGAGACATTCAAGATTGTGCAATGTTTATAAAAATAGTGATAACATATTGAACCCAAGGTAATGTGGCACATCGAAATAGTGACATCAGGATAGAATCATCCACAAACCATCTATCGAGACAGAACATGCTACATCAAAATAGTGACATCCTCATAGAAACAAAGATATTTGAAAAAAAACATTGGATATGAGAATAATGAAATCTTAACAAAAATGCTATGTGTGATGATAACAAAATCATAATAGAAATCAATAAGGTGGAATGGTACTGCAAGGAAAGGAGCTAAACCTTCATTTGCATTTGATGATGAAGAATTAAGGGTGTTGGTGCTTCCTTTGAGTTGGTGCTGGAAAATCAGTGAATTGAATGAATACCTTTGTTTTAATATATGTAAGTGTGTGGGTTGTTCATGTTTCCTTGTCAACAAGGAGAGGCACAGGTCTCGGAAGCAAGGGAGAATATAGTCTAAATCTAGCTGAAAATGATCATGGGTGAATCTTCCAGCTACGAGGTTTGACTGTAATATCATTTTTGTATCATACGTAATAGAATGTATTCTTGTTTATTAAAAAAAAAAATATCACTTCTATTGCTAGTTTTGGAGCACTCCTCAAATATGACAGATTTATCAAAACAAAAATAAGATGCCTACTTCCTCTTCTAAGTCTAGTCAAATTGAAACTTTAACAAAAAGGCTTTGTGCAAAAAACATTGATCTAACATAAGAACATATTAGACATCACAAAAGAGTTATGTTGTCTCATCAAACAAACAAAAAAAGAAATAAAAAATATGTGAATCAGTCTTAAATCATTTGTTTGTAAACACAAAAGGAACAACTATCCTCCAAATGATTGAAAAGTTCCTTTAGAGATCATAGAGTTACTTACTAATTGTGAACATAGCTTAAGAAAAATATGGATCTCTAAAGAAATGTGAGGTACTATTACCCATTGGTGAAGTGGAAGAATTCTTTTGAGTAGTTTGACAACAATTTAGAAGTTGAGGATAACAAATTGAATTTGGACATTATTTTTAGAACAACTAAAAGTGATAAATATTGATATAACAACTTATGAAGTAAAAAGAATAGTGAAACTGATGAATGTTCAAGAGGTCACAAGAATTGTCATAAGATGTACAGAGTAAAGTGTCCAAGAAAGAAGAAGAAAAATAAGCTTGTGCATATAGGACCACAAATTTTTTAAAATATATGAAGACACTTTATTTAGTATAGATTAACAATTTTGCATATCTAGAGATTGTTATTTAATGTGCAAACTTTTTACTTTGATGAAAAAAACATATGAAGTCTTCAATAGTTCTTAAATTGACAATTGAGATTTGACTGGACAACTTGTTCCCTTCCATTACTTTTTATGCAACTAAAAAAGAATCTATTTTGATATTCAAAAATCAAGTCAAAGATTATATACATAAAGTTTTGAAACCATTTCAGTTCAGTTTGCTGAGTATGGATAACTGCTCAAATCTGCAGATTTGTCCAAAGAAAAATGAATTCTTCCTCTTCTAAATGTAAGCACATTGAAACTAAAACAAAAAAATATAATTCTATAAGCAATGATTTAACCTAACAACATATGAGACATCACACGAGAGTTATTTTGCCTTTTCATAAAAAGAAGGAACTAGAGAATATGGGAACATTAAAGTCTTCTAGATCATTTTGTTTGTAAACAAAAAAAATAACAACTATCCTCCAAACACTTCTAAAGTGGCTTGATAGGTCATAGAACTATTAAGCAGTGGTGGACATAACTAAAGGGATACTATTATCCATTGATGATGTGGAAGATTTCTTTTGAGAATGTTGACAAAAATGAAGAAGTTGAGGATAGAAAATGGGATTTAGACATAGGTTTTTCAAGAAACTAAATTTGATAAAGATTGATATAGAATCCTATGAATTAAACATAATTTTAAATGAGTTGGAAAGAATTGTAATAAGATGTACTCAATAAACGGGGGATTCACTTGTTGGCCAATATACTATCAGGTTAGTTCATATTGTGGGTTTTAAAATTATCAAAAATTGAACCATATATTGTAGGTATTGGGGGGATGAGGGGTTTAATGTGGGGGTGGGTAGGGTGGTTTATAAGGATTTAGGTATAAAAAGGGGTGGGGAGAAGGTTTTAAGTATTGGGAGGGGGTTTGAACAAAAAGAGTTTGCGTCAATATCTCTCAAAATTAAGGGTATTCTTTAATATCCCACGATCGCACTTGCTATGTGAGAGGTTCACTAATTGAAGTCCATGTGACTCAATATGGAGGCCAAGAAACAAGATGAAAAAAAAAAATCTCCATGAGGGACTAATTTTTTTTCAAGATAGATGATCATAAATTCTTGAGTATACATGAACAAGCAATTTGGAAAATTTGAAAATCATTACCTATAGAAGAACTTGTTCTCTTCAATTGTTTTTTATTCACTTAAAAAACAAAACATGTATCTTGATATTGAAAAAATGACTCAAAAATTATATAATGTCTTGAGTGCTCATGTTCAAATTTGATAGACTTATCAAAAAAAGACAAGAGAAGTACTTCCTCTTCTAAATATAATCACATTGAAACTTAAACAGAATGCCTTTATCACTAAAGAGTTAATATGTCTCTTCCAAAAATGAAAGAAATATAAAATATGAGAATATTAAAGTCTTCCACAATGTTGTTTGTAAACAGAACCTAAAGAAGATAAAAAAACACTAAAGAAGATAAAAAACACAGCTATTCTTCTTAGCATTTCCTCCTATAATATGACTCCTTTGTGACTCCTTTCTCCTTCTCAAGTGATAGCTTTAAAGATAGTCAACTTGAGTAAACACAAGATTATCAAATGAATATTTGATCTTTCTTATCCTTTCGAACCAATTTTCTTATAAAGCCAATGGTAGAATTATTTTATCATTTACTCAATCAATGAGTAATTTAAAGTATGGTTAGATATGAATTTCATAAATTCATCTATGAAGTACAAAATATAATAAGCCCCACAATTCCATCACTATCCACATCCTATCCAGAATTTAAAGATATGTTCTATGATTCTCATTGTTATACTAACTCCACAAATATCATCTTGTGATACCAATCAAAATATCCTATAAAAATGTTATGTGGGAATATTTGTGTTGAAATAGTTCTAGAAAGTCTAACACTGGCTTCTTTGCATAATTCCTTGAACACGGTAGTAATATTTGAGCTGGTCGTAATATTTGAGCCTGACTCTAAGAAATTTTTTTGGGGCATCTTCAAAAATAACATAGTTTTGTAAAGCCACACACCCCAACAAAGAGACCTTGACAAATATTTATAGCTAATAACAATAATAATACCTGTTTTTTAGGCTAGAATCAAAGGTTTGAAAGTCCCAATTCTCATAAATATTAAGAGACTACAATACTTCCTTCCAACAAGTTTAATAAAACTACACTTCATCAGCAAGTGATATATAGTTTCTTCATCCTTTGAACATAGTATACACATATTTGGCCATGGGTCCCTTTTTTATAGCTTCATAAGCTTGTTTATATCTTTATAAGCTAGATAGCTTTATCAGATAAAACCAGTTTATAGCTTCACAAGCTAGATACCCATTAGAAATAAAACGATTTCACTCAAATTGTGAAGAATGAACCGATCTAACATTATTTCTAACAAATTCATAAATCATTATAATAACTTATTATGAAAACCCATCCCTGAA